>JAWQUT010000050.1:216408-258106 GCA_033807755.1 Ellobium chinense | reverse complement strand
CCCCCCCCCTTTCAAGTGAACAAAGCTAATTTAGGATTGAATTTACATGATCGTAAATACCGGCAAAGATAAGCGTCAAACTTCTCGCTCCACATCTAGCCAGAGTGCCACGTGAGCAGCGTGTGTAAAAAAGCCTTTTCGCAACACGAATGATGGTCATGCTTATGTGAACGACACCCGGCAGAGTGTTGTGCAATAGCGCAGGTAAGGCTCGTAAGTGTCAATCATTGCCCAAGCTGAAGAAAGGATAAAGTGTGGCTGACAATGGGCGGGGCTTACTTAATCTATATCCGTTGATGCTTGAGCGAGTTAAATGACCAGTGGCTAGGGTGTCCGCTCTGATTTGTCCATGCATGCACCAAAGGGTCAACTGCCTGACAGAAGGCTGTGGGGTGGTAGTGTCAGTCACTTCTCACGTAATGTAAGGGGGGTTATCAGGACCGTCGGTACAAGCTTCTTTGTAGCTCTCAGGTTTTCAGCTGATGGGAAAAGGTAAACAAGCACTGAGACACAATTTGCAGCATTCCTGTCAAAAACAGCGTGTATATATAACGAAGATCTGGCTCCAAGTCTCTCGCTTAAACGGGTTGCCGTCCCGCTCTTATGTGTACCTTTAAATAACAAAAATTCCGTTCCTCAGGCATTTGTCTCACTTAAGCGGGCGTCCCGCTTACGCGGGTTCCACTGTATATATATTTGGGTCAGTTCAGATGACCAAAGAGCCTCGATAGTTCTTTCAGTATTCTTTGCAATGTAAACCTGAGGTTTGAAGTAAAAGAATTTGAATCGAAGTTACTAGAGGTTTCCATATTTTTGTACAGATAAGGTCTGTGGTCCTCCTTTCAACTCTCTATAATAGCTTGCTGTACCATGAAATCAGCCATAGTGTTTAAAAAGCTATATAAATTTTTTTCCAATCAATACAGATAATAGTTACTGGTGGTTCCCTGAAGAACTCTCAAGAAGCTTTAGATGTGGCCAGGTCTGATGGTAAGAAAGACAATGCCTTTTTCTTTAGCACTTTATTTCATTCTTGACTGGAAGAATCTTAAACACAGTATTATCATATCCTAGACCTAGAGATATGCATGTTTAGATTTATGCTTAAATTCTGCATGGAAAAATGTCAGCCCTTAGAGTACACCGTATCTGATACAATTATTGACAGTCATAAACGTAACATGAGTCATAAGTGTTATTTCACTACAGCTGGCAGCATGTGATGTGTGTCTGTATGGCTTGTCATATCACCTTTGAGTTTCCTAGTGATCCTGTAGGAAGTACCACTCAATGCATCACTAAGAATAGTTGGGATAATTTGGCTTTGGATTCTTTTGAGCTTATCTTCTCCTCCCCTTTGACCCCCTTCCCTTTGGATTTGAAAATAAATTGCCAAGAGTGTCATGCTGTGGATTGTATCTGGATGGATTACTTGCAGTTGTGTTGTTTTGTCAGACATGAATAAATTGTGCAGCTAAAATGAATTAATTTGCAGAAAGTCTGTACTGCACAGTTGGATGCCATCCAACACGAAGTAATGAGTTCGAGGCAGAAGGTGGGGATCCAGACTCGTATCTGCATAAGCTGATCAATTTGGCAAACAGCAACAAGGAAAAGGTTGTCGCTGTTGGGGAAATGGGATTAGGTAAGTCTGCAGCTGAGCGTGTACAGAGTTTCATTCAGAACTGAAGGAAAACTGTTGTGTGTATCATCCCTCATATAGAAACCAATATGTGCTTCACTTGAGATTGAGAAGATATGCAAAGAAAGTATATATGCAGAACATGTGGCATTGGCATAGTCTAAGGCTCACAGAGTATTTAAGACTGACTGCCAGGCAAAGAGAATGTGTTTTCCATGCAACAATAGTGCTAGATAGCTGAACAAAGATCTTAGACTGGCATGGAGTGACAGATTAGACTGCTAGGAGCATAGCACAGAGCCTCATATGGTCACACTATCATCTTCAGTTACACCTTACTGATAGAAGAGTAACTGAAAGCTTGCTTGAGATACAGCACGAAATCTTCAGTTTTGATATCCTTTTGTTTCCTTTCCAGACTTTGACAGACTGCACTTCAGTTCAAAGGAACTCCAAATGAAGTAAGTCGATTATCAAGCCTTGAAATATCATAGATATTAAAACAGATGACCAATCAGTTGTTATGCTCTTCTGCAGTTTTGGTCTTTTTTTTAGCTTCTGGTATTATTTGTAGGGGGATGATTTTCCATGTATGATATGTTTATGCCCAGTGTCCTCATACTCCCATGTTTCAGGCAGTTTTTCAGTCTGTACAATGTTTTTGCACTGTCACAGTTTAATGGATCAGTTTTCTGAAATTATCTGCCTTGAATCCTCTAGGTGTAGCTCCAAATATTCAGGTATGCTTCATGTTTTTCACTCTATCCCCATTGTAATTTTAAACTATAATACTGTTCCAAATCTGTTTCAGCATTTCATGATCTAAAGTCAAACCCAGGATTCTCAGAAATATCTAGTATTATGGTGTGAACTTCACACCCCACATCTGACGGAAAAAGGGAAATCAACCCTTTGAAATTACTATGCTTAAACAGCAATAAATGTTTAATGTTTGTAACTTGTGGAAGGGATATTTTGTTCTTTATTTTTGACAATTTAATGACCTCGCTGATGTTATACTTTGACTGGCAGTACTTTGGAAATACTAGAAAATTGTTTATGATATCACAAAGAATGTTCATGCACAAACACAAAACTGTGCAACTGATGTGTTACTATTGGTTCTCAGATATATAAAGGTACAGTTGGCTCCACATGAGTCAACGTCGCCTCAGTATATTTTCGGGATAAGTCGATCTTTTTTCACAGAACCTCCCCCATGCTTTCTGTTCTGCTATAAAGTCGAAATGCTTGAGTCGACATCGACTTAACCATAACAACTCTCAAGTCGGTCTACATTCAAAGATCCACTCGTTGATTTTTCTATCACTTTAGATCGGCTAAGTCGATGTCCAGAATTTACCCACTCCCGCCCCCTCGCCTCATCTCAACAAACCCCTCACCTCAAGTCAACAACAAAGAGACACGCTATGTCGACTCTTCTTTGTGCTATTGAATGAACGTGTAGGCAGGCCTGCGGCTTAGCACAGTGTAAGTGTGTGCGTCCGTGTTACGATGGCCGGCATGCTCTAAACTTGCAGGCATTGGTGGACACACCATGCCCGCGCAATCTCTTGAGAAGGATGCCTCTCCCGTCCAATGAAACGCCGAATAGGGCTTTGCCCTAGGTATCCATAAATATAGTTAAATGCTCGCCCAATGTGGGCCTTTAACACACAACACGCATATGACATACACCGAGCAAACCGATCGCTTCAATGGACCATCACACGTCGTTTCGAATACATCTAACTATTTTTTTTATAAAATCATGTACTAAATCAATAGATCTAGATCTACATGTATAAGTAAACCCTAGTTTCGTCGTTTGAAAAACAAAGGGAGTAACTGTATAATAGATGTGTCTTTGGTCGAGTTGCCTCCCATTATATAATTTGACATTGTTGGCTATTATCAATGGATGAGTTGATCTTATGGATAAGTCGATGTATTTCTGACTCCCCCAGAGACATCTACTTATCAGTAGTCAACTGTAAATAGCAGAAAATGACCAGAAGGCATTTTTGCCCAGACAGTGGTCCAAGAGTTGCCATTCTTTGCATTGAGGAAAATGACTCATTTCCTCCCTTATTTTATTTTTCATCAGGTATTTTGAAAAGCAAATGGATCTTATCAGTGCTACAAATCTTCCAGTCTTTTTCCATTGTCGAGCTGCCCACCCAGAATTTTTATCCATAGTATCAAGATACAGGAACAACATACCAGGAGGAGTGGTAAGAATAGATCGAGATGAATAATTTATTTACCAAAATATTGTCTGAAATTCAGTGCAGCTTGAATGTCTTTGCAAATTTCTGAGTCTGAGCCTCTGAATTTATAGTTTTGACCCGCAATGCATTTAGCAAAAACACCTCATTAGGCTTCAGAAGTTCTTTTTATAAATTTGGTATCTTCATCATTTGCCCCCTTCATTGCCAAAGTAGTGGGGGCACAAAATATCTCAATCAGTCATGGAAATGGTGGTCATGACATTCTTTGTCCAAACAGAATTTTCAGTCAAATATGTAAGTTAAACTGCTTTTTATTGTTATCAAAAACTGTCGATGCATTTGTGTAGGTTTAGCATGTAATTAGTGCTTCCCTTATCAAAAAGCTCTTTTATGCAGAGTTACGATACTTAAGAGAAAAATGAGGATTGCTTGACCCTTGGTTCATCTTTTGATTTTTGGTGGACAGTAGTGTCCAGGATATTTGGTTATTTGCTGCATAAGTTGGGATACTATTATTTTGATTTTAAGCACTATTATTATTATTATTATTATTATTATCATCATTATTATAATTATTATTAATTTGTTATTGATGTTGTATTACACTGCATGTAATGGTCTGGACTTTATTTTTAAAAAGTTACATCTGAGACAAAGAAATTTGGTATTGTTAGACTGGGTTTATTATGTCTCGGTCTTTGGTTTTTTTTTCTCTCTCCTCAGGTACATTCATTTACAGGCACCAAAGAAGAAGCTGCTGCAATTCTAGAGCAAGGGTTATACATTGGAATCAATGGATGGTATGTAGATGTCTTTAAGTTCAGTGAATATAAATCTGAATGTAATAAAAATGCCATTTGATGGTTTAGGCTTATACAATAATAAAAAGTAATGGTAAGAAAACATCTGGAATCCAGTAGCTGTACATTATACGATTTTTTTTTTTTTAATCAGAATGGAAAATAAACTAATATGGAACATAAAATTAAGGGAAAAAGTTTTCAAGATGATTATGATATTTGAAATATCCATGTGGACCACATATTCGCCTGAAATATATTTTATTAGTATTGTTGTCAGCACTTTTTTTTGGAGCTTATTTCTACGCATTGCACTTTTCCAGTTCACTGAAAACTCAGGAAAACCTTGATGCCATGTGTTCAATACCAAGTGACAAGCTCATGATTGAAACAGGTAATGACTACGAGTAAACATTTCCTTATCTTGATTTCTCCCTTATCTGTTTCCAAGGATGTTGGGTACAGTACTTGGTCATTATTTTCTAAACAGTTGCCGCATCATAGCTGGAGTTAGTATTTCAAAGGTGCTACTTCAGCAGGTCAGATTTCCTGAAAATAAGCTCAGATAACACATTTTAAGTGACAGTTAATTTAACCTCTTTTATCTCTATTACCCAAAGTTGTCAGGCCAATGTATGCAGTGGATTTACTTTTCTGTTTTAATCGTGGTCATTATTTTACTTATTCGTACTGTCAAGGGTTCCCTTCATGTCACATATCGTATATAAGTTGATGGTGAAGTGATGTGGAAAATGGGACACGTGAAAAACTGGGTGAATCTTTGGCATCTTATAATAACTGTGGAATGATCAGTGAAATTAAAAAGTTAGTAAACTTCACATTATACATATCAGGGTTCGCACACCAGAAGCACATCGTGACTACACATAGTTTGTAAATGTTGAAAGTGCATTTCCTATGGTGAAATAATTTATCATCCACATTGTAATATCAGACATGTATTATATATCATTACTGATATTCCATCCTGGTCTCACCAGTCACATTTAGATATTGTATTATTTATCTATTATTAGATTGCCCTTATTGTGAAGTCCGATCAACACATGCAGGTCACAAATTTATCACAACACATTTTGAGTCCAAGAAGAAAGAAAAGTTTGATCCCAAGTTCTGTGTGAAATCAAGGAATGAGCCCTGCACAATAGTGTAAGTACTCATTGCAGCATATTGGAGATGTGCAATAAAAGAGCACACAGAATGATTGACATTAGTGTAAAAAACTGCTGGTATGAGAGGTAAATCTTTGAAGCATGTATCAAGTTTAGGCCGTCAAGCAAAGCTTAAACCTCCAACCTGACACCCTCAGCAGAATGGGGATGCGATAGTCTTTGGAGAGCCATCTAGCCCAAGGATAGCAGGAGAAAATGGCATCCAAAGACCTAGTTATGGTCCTACATGAAGTATTGGCCGCTTCTACAGTCTGGCAGTGCTAAAACTTTGCCAGCAAAGAAATACAAAACCACAGCAAGAAATGATGTACAAGGTCATGCCATGTTTCAGACATGAGTTTTTAATTTTTAGCTGTATCTTAACCCTAGCATTTAGGATTTAGGCATTTGAAATTTGCAGCCTTGAATAACATCTCTGCTAATGAATGGCAAATATTCATGGCATAAGATGTAGATCCTTCAAGCGAGGGTTGTCTTTGACATCCCAGTATACTATCCTGTCATTAATGATCTCATTATATTTGCCTTTATATCAAAAATTTAGTCATGGCTCTATGTACATACATCTTTGTACATACATCTTTGTTACTCTTCATTCCCCAGGCAAGTGCTGGAGGTGATGAGTGGAGCTCGTGGGGAAGACAAACAGCAGCTGGCTGATGTTATGTATAAAAATACATTAGATTTGTTTTTTAAGGGTGACAAGAATGTATCATGAGGCAATATGCAATAGGTGTTTGTTCTTCTTATTTATGCCAGCAATAGTACTTTAAAGTACAAAACTTCCTGAGACCCAGCCAAAAGCTGAATTATGAAAATGAGGTATTTTGATGGAAATAACTAGCATAAAATAGCCTCTGCTGAAAAGGCATTTTGTGACAGATCACCTTTCTAAATAGCTAAATATAACTTTTCACATATCTGAATTAGACCAGCTAACAACCTCATTTGTACTTCGCAGTTCTGTGATTCCAGTGATAACACTTCTTTACCAGTAACTATAAACACCCATCAGTCATTTACGCTTTAAGGCTTCACTCTTAAAGTCGTGGCCAATATGGATTGTTTGCCCTGGCTGCCAGATTTGGAAAGGTAAATTTGAGGGCATTTATTCCTCTCAATTTTCCCTTTGAAAACTGAATTGTCTGAAGCATCAGTTTGGGCAAAATTGAAATATAGGTTTTGGGAATCTTTGCACTTCAACAGCATTTTGAATGTTGTTTTAACTTCACATGAACAAAACATTTAGTACTTGATGTGTTAAACTTTTTATCTTATGAATTAAAATTAATGAGATGTCAAAACTCCAACTCCAATTTCCTCAAACAATCCTAATGGCGCTTGAGACAATAAGGTTCTCAAGGTACATGTTCATCTGTTGTTCAAGGAAAACAGATGCATTGGACGATTTCTTGACCCCATGATTATGAAATCATTCAAAATGTGACCGTTGTAGCTGTACATGAGAGCACCATATCATGGGCTGGCTGAGAATTGCAGATAACTTCATCCTATAGCTATTAAGAAATACTTAATCTACTTTCAGATGGGGATACTTAGTTCCCCTCTCACCCCACCACTACTACCACCATCAAACTGCTATGAATCTGACTCTAGATTATGTTAAATAAATGGAAAAAAGGAAATACTGCTGCAAGTAACGCCAGCCAGTTTTTAGCAGCCAGGAAACTCAGTCTGCAATCTGTTCTCAGCAAGGGTGATAATAATTATAGTTGATCTAAGCACAAGTCTACGACATTTTTACATGACAGTATCAATAGTACATATAATGTGACATGGTTGGGAATAAAAAGTCCTTTGACTGTGATGCTTTTACCACATCATTGCCTTCATGTGATTAAATTATGCACATGAGAACTTTATAACCTTGATCCTTGATTTCATTTATTATATGTTTTTTCTTTATCAAGGATATTGGACTAAAACAAGAAATCTCTTAAAACTCAAAAACACCAGCCTAACTGATATTCCAGTGCACACTGAAAATTGCCAAGTTATTTTAATGTGTGTAAACTACAGTATAAGGTTTCTCTTGTCAGTTTGAATGAATTGGGTCATGACTGCTTATTTATAAGACAATCTATTTTAAGAGGCCCATCACAAAGCATCACCTTGGAGTGTAGTGAACTGATGTCCTGACACCTGAGAGTGTTTGGATCAGTTTCTTTGTGAGCTCAAAGCATTCCAATCATTGTGCCCATTTTAATAGCTGCTTCATCTGCATTCTCTATCATACCTTGAGGTCCTGAAGCCTAAGATCTTAACACATGCGATTTACTACATGATTCCATTGCACAGTCCAGTATACAAGAAAATGCCAGCTGACAGAAAATCAGATCCAGTTGTTTTCAGGCAACCAGTTGCAGTTGTTCCATCCTCAATGACAGATCCCCATGAATGACCCGAATTCAGATTGTCTGACAAAGGAAACCAGTGGAGGTCTCATTAAGAAATCTTTGAATTTCAAGCTTTGGGTAGTTTAAGAGGCTTGTGGTGAAAGGGTAAGCTGACTGGATACTGGGCATCCCCAGGTTCAGGCATATCGGATCCTTGCATCCATCTTTCTGTATACAATTAGACTGGGACTGTGGTCCTCAGACTGCGTGTATTTAAATATATCTGTGTTCTCATAGTGTTTTGGACCCTTTGCTGTTGACATCAAATTTTACTAGCCCAGTTTAACATGCCACAAACTCATTTGTAAACTGGTTGCCTCATACCTAATGAGCACAGGAGATATTGTTTGGAATGTATTTAAAGAGAAAAAAAGTTTTGAGCCGACATCACAGCACAAGCAAAAGCAAAACAAACCATCATGATCAGGTATTTGACATGACATTTTAATGTGGAACGTTACATAATTTATCACTCTACAAAATTTTTTTCAGCAGAAAAAGAGCTGATTATGTCCAGAAAAAAATTAAAATAGCCATGGACCAAAATTAGCAACAATTCAGAGCAGACAGTGTGTAAAAATACTGTGGTGTTGAGTATGAACAATGGTCTATATGAAAACACTGGAAGAACTACATATTTTTATAACAGAAGGAAAGATGCAGACCAAAATTCTTCACTCAGTTTCTGAAATTTCACTACTCGATGAAGTGAACAGATCTCGACTTAGATCTAGGTCAAATAAATATCTTCAGGCATTCAGAATAGCAAATCAAGAACCAGCTGCTCTGAGGGACATCACAATGTGCAATATTTGCATCCTGTAATATTTTATGTGACCAAGTCAGCTGCAAGAGGGAGCACAAACATCAACTGCAAAAACATTACAATTTAAAAACAATACATAATATCAGTACAGCATCAGTATGTTTAAAGCTGTAACTGTTGATTATCATATTCATCTTGCAAGGTCATGACCTTGGGTATTAAGCAAGGACTAAAAATGTGCTAAAAAATCTGATGTTTAAAGCATATGACCAAAGAAAAAAGGAGGAATTCAGATGGAACTCCTTTACACTGGTGACAAGAATGGCTTAATGGTCTGCTCATTTGGCTCCCAAGGTAGCATCTGCATTCTTTTGGAAAGTCAATGGTGTCATTAAGTTGATTAAGACATCCATGCATTTTTTTTCCCTAAGAAACAACTATTTACATGTGTTTAATGTAAATTTTTTTTCAAAAAGCTATACTTCTCTCACACACACGCGCGAAAAATGGCCGTATGCCATTATGTTAATTTTGCTCTTAAACCTGGATTTACAGTGTTTTTGACAAACAACTTCTATTCTCTTAAAATTATTTACCAATGGCCTAACCACAGATTCCGAGGGGCATGCAGAATATCACCTTCAGACAACTCCGAACAAAAATCACAGTTTCTCAGATATCAGTTTGGTGGTTCCTATAAATTGGAGATAAGCTACTGCCAGTAATAAACAATATTCATTAACAAAGGTAATGACCATTCTGGCCTTATTTCAGAAAAAAGTGCATACCATATTCCCAGCTTTCTCTTTGTAGCTCTTGGTTGGCTTCACCCTGTTTTATCATGTTAAAATACTCAAAATGACTAGTAGTAGTAGTATGTGATTCATTTACTGTACTCATGAAGACGACAAACATCTGCTGTGCATATAATAATGTGGCAATTGCATTACAAGAAAAAAAAAAAACAACTACCACACTGTCTTTCAATGAAATTACCCAACTGTGGAACATTAACAGCTGACAATGTACAATTAGAACTTATAGTACTTCTTTTGCTTTGAATGTGCATAGTGTTTTTGAATCTCAACTTTCTGTTCTATGCACTCTGCACAGTAGTGAGAATGAAGATGATTCTTCATGATATGCAGGGTAATAGTCTGATAGTATTTTTCAAGTATCAAGAACCAATTTTGTTGTGCTGTTGTTCCCTAAAATATATGTTTGTGCATTAGAACTAGTTTTATAAGTCATCATACACAAATTTGTCCCAATATAATTTACATAATGCTTAGACTGGCTTTAAAAAGATTTACAAAGGTTGCAGTGATATGGACTTTGAAAGGCTGAGGTCTCTTACAATCAATTATTTCATTCATCATCATCATCAGATCACAAAGGTTAGAGTACATAAAACTGAATCTGACTTTATTTTACAATATATTTAGAAAGACAATTAATGTGGTCTAAAACAAAAAAGAAAGCCTGCAATGCAATATATCTCAGGCAAATGCAACTATCAATATGCTATGATTCAAGACCCTCTCACATAAAAGTTTTCCTCATTCATAAGTAAAACTGGCCTGTTGTACATTAAGAATTGTATTCAAAATAGTGCTTGAGACTTCAAAACTGTCAAGACACAGTTCCACAATTAAGAAACAACAACATGAAAGAAACAAATGCTGACATAAAACCATGCACATGTAAAGTCAGGGTGCTAACCATCACTTAAACAAAGCAAAAATATTTGTGTTGCACCATGTCCAAAATATTTCAAAGTATATTAGCACTTGAGATTTGACCCAGCTAAATGCCGCCAGTAAAGATTCTTTTGAAAGGGAGCCCCTGTGGAAGAAACAACAAAGCTTCTGATGGTTACTGTGCATCTTAAATGTTTAACTTGTAAACAACCATCACCAGTTTGTATGAAGTAAGAGCAGCTCATTATGTACAATATTGTGCCAAATAAACCTACCTTTTAGAATCCCCTAGTCAGTAATGCAAAAGTTTAATTTATTTGAAGATATATCTGTGTGGCCAATTCATTGCATTAGCAAGACAAATCATGCAGTGAGTCACCTTTAATATGATTATTAACTTCCTGAAAGTGAAGTCCTCTCATCAAATCATATGAAGACCACACAAATGTCTAAAAGATTACAACGATAACAATACATGAATGTGTACGTACTCTGAAAGCCATATATACACATCTGAAATGAGGTGCACTGCATGTTTCCAAATCCATAACGTGTAATCTTTCAAAACTTCCCACGTCAAAACTGCAACATCATAGCACCATGCCCATGTTTCTGGTGACAGTTCCAGAACCTGAAATGGGATAAAAATTATCAATCTGTCTTTGTTTTTTCAAACACAATGCATAAATATTACATTAAAGGACACAGATTTTCAGAAAGCACACTGAGAGAGAAAATAATTGTATACTGAAATCATTGCATTGGCACATGCTTTAACAGCCATACCTTAATTAAGCTAAAGAGTCTAGTTCATGTAATACTTATGCATTTCATTACAAAGTCACCTGCATCCATTAATCTGATATTCCACCATTTTTGTTCGTGCTGAGTTGCATAGTGACCTTTATTTTGCTATCGACGAGGCTATATAACATTTATTCAAATTAATTCTTCTCGGTAAAGCTTCCTGAAACTGTTAGTTATTGTTTTGAATTTATTGAAATAAATATTTCTTTGCTTCCCTTGGCCTAGATCAGATCACGAGTCAAAGGTTACACCACACTTTGTTATCTCTCATCAGCAGGCTAAATCTATGTCCCAAAGATCTATCAGATATTCTCAGACAGGCAGCCCACTTGAAGAATGGTTGTTGCTATAGTTCTTACTACTTTTCCTGATGATTAATATTCTCTAAACTTAACAACTGAAGATTTCATCAGTGATTTTTATTTCACTGCAATATAAAGATCACAAAAATATTGCTGCTTGTCACTGGTGTTATGATGCCTCATCACATAATGATTGTCCTAAAATTTACAAAAATGTTCAAACTGGCAGAATAAGTTTTGTGTAAAGGGCACTAGTCACAGAGGTTAGCAAAACCTAAATGACCCAATATGCAATGGCTGGGTTAAAAGTGTTGGCTTACTGAAGTTCATGGTACAATGAGAGAGAAGTTCAACATGAAAACTTTAGTTCAAATTCTCTGAGCATCAATTCATCAAGCTTTACACAGCCTTATACTAACATCAGTGGCCCAAACAACCATTCAAATTCAACACTCTGCAGAATTAACCCAAATGCCATTAGGAAGGTCTTGAAGAGGGGAATTTCACAATATGTTTTTTTCTTACTATATACTTAACAAGGCATATACCATATTAATAGAAATAAATATTAAGAAAAAATGATGTTATCATTCCCACTGCAAGTCTTTTCTTAACATAAAACAGTACACGATGATAGAGAGTGATGCAGAATTCTGCTGGATAGCCAATGATGAATAAAAAAGTAATCAGCCAATGATGAATAAAAAACTAATCTCAAGTTAAGTGCTTACCCAATGGTAAAAGTTGACAGCCTTCTCTCCAACCCAAGCTCTGTGAGGTCTAGTGGCCACTTCAGCTGCCTCCAAAAAGTCCAGGAAATTCTCATACATGAGAGAAAGGAATGGGCCAACTGTGTCCCGGACATAGGCAAAGTAAACTGGACAGTTCGCTGACAGCCAGCTGAAACAGTTAAAATCAGCATGTTAATCTAGAAAACTTTTCAATGGGTGCCATTTACAAGTAATTTCTATAGAAATGGAAATTCTGAAATTTGCAATATCTGATGAATGTAAACAAGCCATGGACAATTCTTGATTGCTAGTTTAAACAGCAAAATACATAATACATCTGGTACATGAAATGCAATCCTTTACACTGAAAACAATGCCATTTAAGTCCAGCAGTCTCCATAACTGCAATGTAATATTCCAACCTTTTCAATTTTTTATTGAACAAGAAGTGTCATCTGAAATGCTTAACCTTTAAGGCCAAACAGTTCAAAGATGTGTGAGGTATCAGTGCATCAGTTGACCACACAAAATGGACTGGCAACTCCTTTCCTCTGAGCAAAGTAGTCTGTAAATTGGCATAACAAAATGTATGGCCTATTCAGTAACAGTTTAGTGCACTAGATTTGAATGACTAACAGTGCCCACCATGAGGTTTTAATTAGCAGATACTCACTGATTTATCCCATTTCCACATCTATTTACAAATTCATACTTACTTTGCCACCATAGTCATGAATGTGAGGATACGTCCCCAAGCCTGCTCCAGGACTGCCAGTATGCCATAGTGTTCAAGGAAACGCATAGTTCTTGAGGCTGGGGACAGAGTATGGATGCATGAATGCGTCTCCTAAATCAGCAGTCACTTGAATATCATTTTACAGTGAAACCTCGCTATACCGCCACCCGTTATACCGTCATTCCCGCATACCGCCAGCTTTTCGCCGTGGAACGGATCTGACACCTATACAAAGTCACTAAAAATCTCGTTATACCGCCATCCGCCAACAGTTTAACTGTTACATTCATAACTCAAGTATAGTAAATATTGCTCGTTATACCGCCAACGTAAATTTAACCTCCACTCCCCACCTCTACCTAAATCCAGCTAACAGACGGAACATCACTTGGCCCCACAGTCTGTGCTTGTTACTCAAACACCAATCCTACTACACACTCTTCGCTTTTTGGAAGCGAAGTCCTGATAGGCCTACTGATGGGGCATGCAGTGGGAAAGGCGGGTCACAGTTCAATCTCCTCTCGCTCAATAAGCCTAGAGAGTTTGCGAACGAACATAAGCACGCGCAAGGTGATGCATCAACTGGTTCGCACCGGTCGCGGGGTACGATGCAAACAGCACACACTGATCTATGACATAGGCCTAGTGCTCGTGTGATTCTCCGACCCAGATGTGTAATGTGTAGTAGTCAACTTCTTTTCTTATCATTCTCCAACTTGACACATTCGCTTCCAATCCTTAGTTCTTGCTTGTTTTTAATTTTAACTCTATTGTTTTAAAGAAGGGAGATAACTGCATTATTTTAGACGTTAGCGAGTCCAATGTTGGTAAATTACTTATTTCCCTTGTTCTACATGGTATTTTCGTTGTACCACCTTTCTCGTTATACCGCCATTTTTCTGTTTGCCCCTTACTTGGCGGTATAACGAGGTTTCAGTGTATATTATTCACCTATTACTTGGCTTTAACTTGCACTAATCAGCAGGTTCATGCCCTTCCTTTACATGTCCAAAGTGCATATCACACAAGCATTGGTGGAGCAAATTATTCACTATTATCCATTACCATGGAACTGTGACAGTATAAATGGCCTTCCAGTTCTCTAACTTTATTTACCTCTTGCTTTGGATGTACATGAAGCCTTTGTCATGCATGTACACATAAAAACCAACATGCCCTGTCCCAGTGTTGAAACAACATTACCCTGAAAGACCATGATACAAAGTAAATAGACCCATCAGGAGTGCAAAATTCAGACAACTCACAGCGCAGATTACGACTGGATGAGATGTCACACACCACAATTGTTGCCATCAACAGCACCATTAGGAAGATCACCTGGCCCCAAGGGAAGCTTGTCTGGGTGAGTTTTGTTGTCAGCTCCTGTGAAACAGAGATTCCAAAATGCCTGAATCATGATTCATAATTACATGATTACACACAAGACAGACAGAGAGAAAATTATAAAAATGCAGTAAGTGATACAAAGCTACAGGAAGAACATGCTGCCAAGAAAATTGAATAACCATAACCTCTACTTAATGACAAGAGAGAGGCTCAAGCAATTTTGGGTGCAGTAAGTCGCAAAGGTGTTTTCACAGTAGAGTGCAATGTATCACCAGGATGTTTAAATTTGGTCAATGTTTAAGTAACCAGTGAAAATCTGACACATCATATGCTCTGGCTTATCTTCTTTTATATTTATGTTAAATGAAGTTATAATACATATATACTTTAAAAATATGTGAGATTTGTTTCATTTCTCATAAATTTAAGTACACATTCTCAAAACAGCACTCAGGGGGTTAAGGACCAGACCAAACGCCTAAACATGCATGATCTATAGCCATAGATGTATTGAAATATACTTCTATTACACAAAACATAGCATGAAATATGAGAACCACTCTCTACCCTCTCTTTCCTCTCCCCACCACAATGCTATTGCTTTTGTCTTGACAACCTGTTAAATAACTGGTCATTTGGAGGATACAGCCTAGAGTAGAATCAGCAGTGACTGACTGATAAAATAATATCAAAATCCATATTTTCAATGTTTTTAATCCACAGAATAGTCATCCTAACACACTCACCATCCACTTTGCAAGTTTCCATTTCTGAAAGAACCCACACGTATAATGGAGTTACAGGATTCAATCACTTTCCAAAGTGGACTCAGTTACTTTGTGTTGTAAGGAGCTGATCTTTTATCTGGATGATACCTATGTAAACAAGTAGTGCTTGTATGATTGTTTACATTCAGCAAATATATATTGGAGGGACTTTCAAGTGCAGCCAGTGAGAACCAGTGAAAATATTCAAAAGTAACTTGGTAGGTGTCGAATAACTGCCCATCATGAAAATATGTTTGAGCAAATGAGATTATAAGTTAGCATAATACCTTTGTGGCAGCTTGACACAGTTCCAGGCCCTCTCGGTTCCCTTTACCCTGAGTTTCCATCTCATCATTGGTGACTGAGAAAGATCTGAGAGTCTCTCGCAAAAGCTTCTTGTCAAACCGTGGGGCTAACTTCGTCCACTCATGGTTGATATGCTCCAGCAGATGTCTGGTGATAATAATATTATGAGAAAATTTTGTATGGATGGCAAAGGTAACAAAAAGATTGGGGAACATTATGAAAGTATGAATACAGTAGTTTCAATGCGGAATCCAGCCTAAGAGGTCAACAGTCTCAGTTTGAACATACCATTACACAACAGTACGATCAAATACATTTGATGGATTATAATCATTTATATTGTGCTCTCAAGCAACATTAACTTATTATCATGTTAGATGATAAGATGCAAGAATGCAGATCTTAAAAAAGACAATCAACTCACTAAGAATTGAAACCTGAAGATGTGTATACCAGTCAAACATGACAGCATGCCATGGCATTGTCTTCCTTGCACATGGCCGAGCGCTAACTGTGTAATGAGATGTCCTTCACAATCAACAGGCCAATCTAATTGTTCCATAGTTAACATTGTAAACTATTCTTGGACATTGTGTAGTTTTAGTATGACAATTCCATGTCATTTAAAAAATTGTCCAGTCCAGTGAATTGAGCTTCAAACCAATAAGTTAATTCAATGACAAGAACTCTCTTTCATGGACTGTTCTGGGCATAGCATTAGCAAAGTGCACTGTTTTGACATCATGAATTCATCATCATCACCAGCCTCTAATCTCCAAGTCTAATACACATCTGAATATCTCTCACCCACAGTAATGTGTTAGGCACAAAAGGAAACATGTCCCTAACGGGTCAGTAATAGGTAGGATCAAGTTAATTACTATGAGACCACAGAAAAATACTGCGGAGTCTATGAAAAATAGTTTTGAACATTTTTTAATTTCAGTGCACCATGAAAGTCACAATAGACAAAAAAATCTTCAGAACTCTTGATCAGTGTAAAGGTTTCTGAAAGTGACCTCAAACAGAGTCACGTACTGCCACCTGGACAAATCAAATAATAATTAAACTTCTTAATAAACACACAAAACATCTCTTTCCATTCCCTGCTCACATTTTCTTCAAAAACTCCCTCTTACCCTGATGCAGCCAGGTGCTTGGTATACAGCTGGCACCACACACTGAAAGACTGCTTGTCAGTCGTGAGGCATTTCACCAAGCAGTCCAAGACCTATAACACATCAGAGAAAGAATATGATAGTTACTGACAACCGTAAAAGAATGGCTTAACCCTTTGTGACTAGATGCCCAATAAGTGGAAATTTTCACCATGATATTCTGCTGGATTTCAGGTAAATTGGGATGGAGCCCACAAACAGCTCAGGAGCTCTGGCATGGGTGGCTGATTCTCAGGTGCCAGAGCTTACAAGTTAAAGATCTTACATGATTACATGCTAGGACACAACTCTGTTGGCATATGACAGTGACTGGTAAAAGGCAGTTTTCTGCTGTGTGGCCAAGTCATTTAAAGTCTTTTCCATCCCTGAATTAAACAGGGAATACACTTCTAATAAATGGATGACAGCATTAAGGGGACATAATAATCCATATGTGAAAGTGTAGTCAAGACCTCAAAGATTGGAAATGTGAGCCTTCCTAGGTCTGTTATTTTAATATGAATAACTGCAAACATTGGCTACCATATCTCTTATGCTTGAGAACATCAGATAAAATTATCCTACCTCAGTTTTCACAGCCTGGTTTGAAGCATCCTTGAATCTTAGCAGGTATGAAGGGAAGAAAGTCCTCAAATTGTGGGATGGCATCTCTCCATGGGCCAGCTCCTGAAGATTTACAAAGATGCATCATTATACACAACTACACAATGATAGTATCTGATGTGTAGACGCATATTTTATTTACTGTAAAAACTCAAGCTAAGGTAAACATATTATTGTTACATCCATGCATTAAATTAGTGGCTATATTCACTATCTGCCTCATTATTTTACTACAAGTACTTACTATGGCATGAAATACGGTATATTACAAGGATAAGACCCTTCTGTTATCATTGTATTGAGGTAACAATCATAGTCATCCCAGCTGACAATTTCCCGCTTCTGTGATGTAAAAAGTCACCATGAAATTCTTTAATAAAAACCAACATTTCCACTTGATGGCAACTAATTTAATTGCATCTGTAGTTTTAATCAGCACATTTGGTAGAAAACACTCTTAAAAGTCAAAAGCAAATGCCATTTATGCAAGCCTTCTGATCACTTGCAAATTTTCTTATACTCCAGAGAAGATACAAGTACATGGCCTAGTGCACAATAATTGGACATGACAATTTTCACCAATGCTTTGGCCACGATTTCACCAAGCTTATTGTTTAAACAGATAATGAAGTGAGTGAACTGCTGATTCCTTGCTGGCACCTGACAGGACACAGAATTGTTCATAAGTTTTATGCAAGATGGCAGTAACTAGACCTTAACTAAATGTAGGCCTAATAATGCAACTGTTTCAAATAAAGTTAACATTGCAAACCTTGATGTGAGGGTAGAGTGTGACTAGTCGCTTTCTCAGATCCCCAGAGAGATTGAAACTGGGGCTGAAGACAACATCCAACACCTGGAAATACTCCCTTAGAGTAATGATTCCATAGGCATTGTCCATTTTCTTGTGGCATCTGAAACACAAATAGAGAAACTGTTTCAGAACTAAGCAGAATATGAATATGAGTCTTTGTATCCATGAAAAGTTCAGTCATTAAAGCTTTCCAATGAAATTAATGTATTAAAGATCTTCAGATTGGCAGGTCTAAGTCAAAGGCTAACATTCATGTTGGAATTTGGAAAGAGAGGCTGAGGATCTGCTATTTCAAAAATATTTCTTTTTAAAATACACAGCATAGACCATTACTGATAAGTCTTGAAAAAAAAATAGTTTGATGTCCAGCCACATATCATAGTGGGGTTTCATTGTTTATCAAAAAGAGTGATACATTAATCCAGAGGTCAATAACTGAAGCTGAGAATTTATTCCATCTTCTGACTTCAGTGAACATTCCATTTGCTCTATTAACATATGAAGTCATGTGGAACCTACCACACTAATGAACACTATTGAAAAGTCCCATGAACTATCCCCAAAACAATTTCAAAGTCCATCATTCATCCGGGAGAGGCAATAATGATTGCATACTTTAGCTTTGTTATAATATGGGCTAAAAATACTAAAATAAGATATGAGGCAGCTTTTACATTAAGATAACCTTACCGAATGAGCTGTTCCAGATATTCCACAGGGTAATGGGCAACCTGACGCACCTCAAGAGCAGGCAACATGAGATCCAGCCACACTAGAAACATAAGAAAATAATAAGTGAGAATCTTTGAATGTAGAGTTCACACTCCTGGGTAAATATCTGTCTTTTCAAACTTATCATACACATTCAAAATGCAGACTTCAGCTGTGCATTAAGCAATTTAGATTCATCATGCTTAAATTATGATGAAATCGCTGCAAATTCATTCCTGTCCAACGATTTGACTAAGATTTTAACTGGAAATAGACTCACAATTTGTATAATCACTTTGTGAGCATTCCAAATCATGAAGATTTTCATAAATGAAATGTAAGATAGGAGTGGACAGACAAAGTCTCAAATAAAAGTTGATCAAAGTCTCAAATAGAGATCATACAGGTGAGGAGCAAAGAAAAAAGGTTGGGTTACAAGAATTTAAAATAACTTGCCTTTCAATCCACACTTGAAATTTTTAGCTCCACACTGACCAACGGCCCACAGGATGGCAAGACACAGCGATGGCCGATTCTGGTGGGTCTTGAGAAGTTCCAGATACTAAAAATGAAGATGACAATGAACAAAATGACTTTCGCTGTTTACTCAGTACCTTACCTTGGGAAAAATCTATATAATTCCAAAATCATCCTGACATGAAAAGGAGGACCTCACCATAACCTTTTCCTGAAATGAGGCAAAATGACTAAAACAGTTGTTTTCCTTATCACCTGGTAAAACTGTAGTTCATATGCACACTGCAACAAGTTCCACTGGGGATTTCCTAACCAGCATCATTAAACACTCTTAGCAGTTTTATGTGCCAAGCCCTGAATGCAACACCCTAACATATATTAAAGCAATACAAAGGGATGGCAGAGGGTGACAGCAAAAATTTGGATCCAAAGATCAAATACAGATCTGTGCTCAATTTGAAGTTGCTATCTATATTTTTTGTGTGCATTATATTTGTTAAAATACCCTTTTGTCAGCTTCAGTTTTCATTTCTCTGACAGCTTTTGGCATTCTGCCATCCCTACATATAAACCACTTACTGGGATTTAACACCATGCCAATAATAATATAAAAGTCTGTCACAGCTCATAAATGGCTTCTCACCGTGCATACTGCATCCTGCCAACTGTTTGTCTACTGACAACAATATAAGCATTTCTAAACACCTACCTGATTCATCTTTCCCAAAGCAATGTCTGGCTTGTGGTGTGCCAACAGTTGCAGAAAGATCTTGTAACCCATTGTAGATTGATCTAAATATAATATATATATATATAAAATTAACACTGCAGTCTATTTTTATCAATACTGTCACAGTCAGTGCCCCAAGAGAGATCAAATGCATGTATGACTTCCAGATGCATGCAACAAAATATTGTATTCTGGTGAACTAGATAGCCTTCCAGGCAGAGGATTCAAATTTTTAAACATCAGCACACTGCAGTCCCCAAGCTTCCTTATCTTGTTGTGCACTAATGTCATTTCAGCTTTACAGGAAAGCATTATGAATACAGAAAATCTGGGCATACAGATAACAAAATCTGAGCATGACTAATTCTAAATCTGTCTTCCAGCCTTTACACAGTACATTTCATACTAATAAGCCACACACTATGTTCAAAAAAGCACTGAAAGCGTCCTTGTTGGCTCCATTAAACTCCATGACCAACATTATCTTTTGTAAAGCCATGGAGCTTAGAGTAGGTAAGTGGATTTTTCATGTTTTCGCTTTTGTTTACCTTTCGAGGATTCCCCAAGCATCACCTGCACACAGTGATAGAAAAGGTGGTCCAGTGTTTGATTGGAGAACTTCTTCACGACAGAGTGCAAAACCTTCTGACAGTTTTGTGGGAGAACCTCAAGTGGATAACCTGTATGAATGTTGGAAAGACTGTATGAATACGAATAAATAAATCTGTTTATGAGTGTATTTAGGGTGAGGCCACATGTTAAATTTCATCAAAACCCTCCCCCACCCTTCTTTTATAAACCCTATTGACAGTGTAAAAAAATCTCATCAAAATAACAGCTCTGACTTTCTCTTGTTGTTGTTAACATTACTTTCCATGGACAATAAACAATTCCATTCCTAACCAACAACACAGTCAAAGTAAAAATCTCTTTGTGATTATCATTTTCAAACTTTACTATCTACCCTGCACTAAAGATTTGTTTCATATTGCCAAACAGACTGACACAATATCATCAACAAAGAAAAACAAAGTATAAAGAAATACTCTAGCAGTAATGCATTTGACCATACCCTCCGGTTTCCCTTTAAAAGTTGGGTCCACATCCTTGACTCTCTCCAGCTTCAGATTGAGAAATGAGGCCAGATCCTTCAACCAGACATCTTGATTATCAGGAAACCTCATCTGAGACTGGCTCAGAATACTCTCCAGCTCATGATGGTCTATCTGTAAATGTAAAAAAATAAATATGTTAAAAACTCATTATGCAACCAACTGAACGTTTCCAATCATCACAATTGTAAACAATACATGCCGGAACTTTGTTTTCTCCTTGGACTTGCCAGGCCATAGCATGGAGAAATTTAGCAATCCACAGTCATGATTTAGAGTATCCATAGTCATCATATAAGAGTAAAGAAGACCACCTTGCCATTTCAGTCTCTCTTTTACATAAATATATGAATTAACAGCAAGTAAAGGTAAAAAAGCAGCACTGAAAATAGTAGGAATATTCACTGAAAACATGCAGTGCTAATATAGTAACATAACTTAAGTTTAAGTGAATAATTTTCTGTGTCAAGTGGAGGCCTTAACTGAGAAACTGTGACATTGTAAATACCTGAGAATCTACAGTGTCATGAAAAAATTAACCTGTGCTACAGTATCCAAATAAATATACAGTCGACTCCGCTTAATCGCCCTCCGCTTAATCGCCTATTCCGCTTAATCGCCTCGTTTCCCAGGGAACCGAATTTTTTCTATATAAAAGTCACTGGATAATCGCCTCTCACTCCGGATAATCGACCACTCTTCAGCGCCCGTGAATTCAAAGATCAGCGGTTGAAGGGTTACAGCTGACAAACAAATAGTGTACACAGACGGTTTAACTACGCAACGGATGGCAGACCGGTTGACTGAGTGACAGCTGCCACCCCGAAATAGGTGTGATAAGCCTATCCTCCCCACCTCCCACCTCCCCTACTGCATTCGCCTGTTCGATAATGCTAATGCGCCGAAAGCCGTAGTATAGTCTCCTCCCCCCACGCCTTGATTGCGACTGTCTGGTGGATTTCGGTTAGATCAGAGAACGTGTCATGTGGATGAACGGTCTATCCTGACCATGCCATCCTACTCCTTATTGTCTGCTGGGCTACTGCGATGTGGCCAATAAGAGAGACCGCAGAGATCAAACATTTTGTGCGCTACAACACCGTCAAACTCGAGTCTGTCCTGAGACTGGCGACGAGAAGGTGTCAATGCACGATATCAAACCACGACATCAAAGAAATTTAATCTCCTTACCAAAAATATGGCCGAAATTACTTTCTCCGCTTAATCGCCGCTCCGCTTAATCGACCACTTTTTCCGTGATCCCGAGGATGGGCGATTAAGCGGAGTCGACTGTAATACAATGAAAAGTATGCATTTGAAAAGATGAGGACATGTTTGTGACTGCAGTGTCAGTCAATACCAAACATTTTACCTGAGAAATTGCCGTGTCCAGAGGCACAATCTTTTCATGCTTTTTCCCATCTTGTTCTGGCTTCTTTTTTTTCTGAACAACAGCCTTCTTGTTGTTGTTAGCATTACTGGGTCCATTGCTCTGACGTGCACTAGCAGCATTGCCACGATCACTCTGTGGTTGCTCCTTCTCCAAGAATGCAGAGTAAATTGTCTTGTCTTCTTTCACTGGAGCTGAAAACAAAATATGATGACAAGATATTTCATGTAAACATTTTTAATTTGCAGTCATCACATTTAAACAAAACAGGCCACAAGATATCATGCGTGACTCGCAAGTTAATGATGACTGTTTTGCAATTAATTTATTTCTTTAAAACAATTCATACCACTTGAAAACCTAAATAAATGCACATACCTTAAATGATATATATCTGGAAAATCATAAAATGGCAAAACAGAGATGAAATGAGTTTAAATGTGTTCACAACAATTATCAACATTTGTTGTGAAATATGCTTTCATACAGATTCATATAGACTAGTCATATTTCATATCCGCAATCCTAATCTTAAGTCAGCTGATGTCCAGTGAAATAGAATTTGTAGTGTGAGTGCATAAAAAGAAATTCTGCTTGGCAGACCATTGTGTTCTACTGCAATACTATGGTAAACGTAGGTGCAGTGTGAGTGGTCAGTAACCTAGCCTTCATTCAATTCAACCACAGGTTTCCTTTAAATTGGTTAATTTCCTTTATAATTACAACTTCTCCAGGCTAGCCTGCTCCAATTTCTTCACAGACTGATAATTAAGCTTCTAACAGCTTTGTATTGCCCATACCAGAGACATGGAAAAAAACAGCAGATGTATCTTTACATGTTTGTTTAATATTGCCAGTCGTTGAATGATCACAGCTTGCAACGTGTGAGACTCAGAGAGGGTTTGATGACGTATGCACATGCGTATACTTAATGCATATTTTATAAACGCAAAACATTACCATTTGGCTCTATTCTGGGCATCTTCTCCACAAACTGCTTTTTCTGAGTCTTCGATGTAGTCTGAGATGATGATTTGGCTTTTTTGCCTTTGCCAACAACTTCCCATTGCGTTGCGGATGCCATGGTTGTGCAATGTGCGATGAAAGCTGTAGTAATGAACTCTTCTTCCGACGTAGAGGAGTGAAGAAAACGGTGTGTTCTGCTCTTTTGCGTGAAAACAACGAACTCCTCTCTTCCTCCGTTGCACCTGTTGCTCGCATTTAATCTCACTTGCCACTTTGGACCTTTTATAATTGTGCTTACGGTAGTCTCTAGCTAACAGCCTAAAACTAGCTTGTTAAAAGCTCTTTGGCGAGATCTTAGCACTAGCAGGGGCGGGGCATTAGCCAACGATCTAGAGCAGCGAGGGGAAATATGTACAAGAATATAAAAAGCAGGTGTCCCTTGATCTAAAAAAGTGCCACTGATGGGAAGGGACATGCGTTGTCGGCTGGGTAAATTACGCTACAGATAAATATGTGCGTCTTGTTGCAGTATGGCATACATATTCACATTATTATATAGGCGGGATCTAACAGAAATTACCACATATATACTCATATCTACGGTAATGAGAAATCCCTTCGGAAAAGAGAGGAAGAAAAATTCATTGCTTCTAATGAGACAGGATATCTAGTAGAAAAACAACAAAAGTTCAAGCAGGGATTCTAATAGGTTATTATAAATGAGAAAAAAAAATGTTTCACTGATAGAGCAGACTCATAACCGAAATGGGAGGTTACGTGGTGGGATATTAGTCAGACACTCATGTAGGTACTGCTTTTGCTATGCAACATTTCCGACCATAATATATTCAATGCAAAGTAGGATCAGATGTACTATTCAATTATCCTTTGTAACCTGGTAGCAAGGTATATAGTATTCTTTCTTTAGTATTAAGGGGGAGGAAGATGAGCTTAGATAATTTTTCAGATGTTACATGTTAGTTCAGGGAAGTGTGCCACCGGGGATTTTACCAAATTACCATGAATGATCAATTTTGAGAAGATGGGCCGAAAAAAACCTACACTAGAAAATTCTTTTCCCTGTCGGGGTCTCTCAACTTGCAAGTCTGAACGTGTTACCACTACACTACAGAGACGCTAACTTTACAGCAATTTAATTCTTAAATACCTACTGCCTGAATCGGTCTCTAACTTCCACGTGCGAACTTAGAAGTTCACCCGTGACCCTAACACACTTCCCGACTGCTCACACTTTTCACCATCAACACAGGAATTTTCCTGTCTTATACATTGGTAATGAAAAAAAAAAAATCCCGTAATCACAAAAATCTCCAGAAACGGTTGGAATTGGAGATCTTTAGCTTAAAGGCGGGTCGTTGCAGCATGGCTTCCTTGCGCCAAAGATCACTTATTTCTCTTTCTGTTAGCCTAATGCCGATCTTGTCAGTGCACACGAAAACTGTTGATTTCTTCCTTCACCAGGGGCGTAGCGTAACGGTAGCCAAATAGTCATTGACTACCGCTTAGAAAAAGAACTCCTCATAAAATGTTTACAAAAATAGAAAAAGAACGCCTCATAAAATGTTTACAAAAACAAACTACCAAAAATTATTAAAATACTGTAAATGCAAGTGCTCATAGCCCATTATTAATTCGCCGCCTTGTAACATACTAAGCCTCAACCACCTCCAAAAAGCAGAAAAAACGCTGCACAAATCGCTTGAAATGTTTATCACAACAATGGTACTTGCACCCTGACTGAGCCCCAAGCGCAGCCCAGTTTAGCTAGACAAGTAGTCATTTTGGATTTTGACTACATAGGTTACAGGGACAGGGGAAGCTATTTGCTTCACACCCTAAAAAATCCATAGTATTTTTTCATAAATTTTCAACCCCTTGCCCATTTCCTTCGCCCAAGCGCTCCCGAGGAAACACAGCTTGAAAGTCGGGATTTTCACACCCTGCGGGCCGCCATGACTGGTCGTCCGGTCAGCGCGGGAATAAGGCTTGACGTCAGAAAGCGAGAGGCAAGCTAGTAGTAGTCATTATGCAAAGAGAATTATCCATATGCAATAACTTTCGTTGGCTCTAAATATTATGCCTTTTTTTCATTCATCGTTGAGAAAAGTCTTTTGTTAAACTGTGTGAACAATTGCCCGACTTTGATCCCGGTGCTGTAACCTTAGAAAAGGGAGAATAAAATAATATTTGAGAAAAAGGAACATCTGTCTGACCCTGTTTATTAATGTTTGCACTGCCTTCGTTTTGTTGTCTGCTGTGTAGTTTAATGAGCGCTTACATAAATCAATCAAAAGGCTTACAAGAGCAGATCAAAAAGGGGGCACATCGACGTGAAATTTATTTTGACATTCTTATTTTGGTCAGAGATGACCACGGGATCATTTTTATAGAATACCCGTGAAAACTTTTGTAGTTTTGAAAAATTGAATCGGTCAATCGGTCTTCACTATCAGTGAGGGGAATGAGGTATATCCTAGTATGGGTTGGGTGGGCATGAAGAGAAAGAGGGGGAAGGGGGGAGGCGTGGATAAGGCAAGGAGCAATAGGGTGGTGGAATAAGAATCTAGGAAAAAACACGGGGTAAGGACAAAAAAGAATAAATAGACGCTAATAGAGAGAGAGAGAGAGAGAGAGAGAGAGAGAGAGAGAGAGAGAGAGAAGCCAAAATGCTTTTATCCCCTGAGTCACTGTTCACTACCTGCCTTCTCGCTGTTTTTCCTTAGCAACTCAGGCTCTCACTTTCTCTTATTGCTTCTATTCCCTCTCTCTCTCTCTCTCTCTCTCTCTCTCTCTCTCTCTCTCTCTCTCTCTCTCTCTCAACTCCAAAGACATTGTAAATGTAACGTCTTTGCTTCACCCCTGTAATTGTGCCCACCCATCTATCCCCTCCCTCCCCCTCCCCATCTCGTAACTGTTGCTATGCTCAACGTGGCATATCCATGCTAACTGCTATGGCCCTTTTCATTTTTCTCTTTGATCGCGGAGACCAGTTCTTTCTTTCCAAAGATTTCACAAGTATTCTCCAAATTATTCCCGTGGTCATCTCTGGCCAACATAAGAGTGTCAAACTATTTTCACGTCGATATGCCAGCTGTTTGACCGGCTCTTCGACGCATATTCATTGATTTATGACTAGTGATGTAACTAACACCGCCCCTAAGCGCAGAAAACACTGCCTGAGACAATAGTTACCTGTCAATCAAATCCTATCCTGCTGTGCAACATCTTAACAACCTATGTGCCCCTCAGGCAAATGATAGAGAATGTAAGAACCGTAGACCAATGAGACTGAGAGCTCATTAAACAATACAAGGGGGAAAACGGCCCAGACAACCATACATAGGCTATGCATACATTAATAAAGCGACTCACTCAGTGCCCAGACAGATGCTTCTTTTATCCAATATTCATCCTGCTTTTTCTAAGATTACAGCATTGCAATCAAAGTCAGGCACTTGTTCACAGTCTTCAATGAAAGACTTAATGACCATATATATATATAAAAAAAAGGCATAAAATTTAGCACCAACGAAAGTTATTGCATGTGATAATTCTCTTCGCACAACGACTATTAGCTCGCCTCTCGCTTTATGACGTCACGCCTTATTCCCGCGCTGACCAGACGACCAGGATGGCGGCCCGCGCGGTGTGAAAATCCCGACTTTCAAGCTGCATTTTCTCGGAAGCGATCGGGCGAAAAAAACGTGTAAGGGGTTGAAAATTTATGAAAAAATATTGCGGATTTTTAAGGCTGTGAAGCAGATAGCTATCCCTGCTCCTTTAACTCGCCGGGGGCTCCTCTTCTACTATATTATGCGAAAAAATCAGCACTTTAACCCAGACTGAGCCTCAGCAATATCCGCGAGCAGTGTTAGAATTTCCATGCCTGTAGGCAAAATTCTAAATGCCTACGGAAGAGAAACGAGACCGTAAAGAAAGAAGTTAGATGAATGACTTCCAGTATTTTCATTCACCGACTTGGAATTGGGTCGTGTGGATTAGGCCTCGCTACGGCCTGGTGTGTTTTCATGTCGCAGCGCTCATAGGCTAGACTAGATAAATCTAGGTCTAGGTCTAAAGTCTAGATCTATACCCTGAAACTGTATCATTTTTGGCAAGATGGATTTAATGAAACTGCTAGTATACTTGGCTGTTTGCATGTGACATGCGACGAATAAAAGACAATCATGAGGTAAGCCAGACACCTAAAATTTAAAAAAAAATGTCTAATGTTCTTTGCTGCGGAAGAAGGTTGATGAAAAAAGTAGGCCTATCCTTTTTCTTCGACACCGTCCTTAATTATTTTCCCCACATGCCCTCCTTATCTGAAAGGAGTAAACAATGGATCAAAACTGTTGCTGGTACCATTGTTGTTATTGTTGCCATTGTTATTGCTTGATATTGCCTTGTTATTATGCAGCATTCCTGGTTTAGATGGTAAAGCAAATCTTTGCTATATAATACTACTTTGTTTCATGCATGATACCGCGTCTCTATTTAATGTGTATGTAGAGTGACGTTGAGGTAAAAAGACAACCGTTCGCCTAACACTATGCAAGTTTGAGTTTGCCTACCTGGTTTCGACCCCCGCGCTACGCCCCTGTCCTTCACCAAAAGCGGCATCAGGCTACAACAAAGCCAAAAGAGTGACCCCTAGCGCAAGCCTAACTTTAGCGCAATGACCTTTACTCTGGGAACTTTTCAGCACTTTTGATGTATTGTGATCCAGCAGCTGAGACTATATTTAGCATTTCAGAGAATGAGGCTTCCAAGCACACATATGACGTCATTGCCTGTATCATGTGAGTGCGTGAAGGAAAGTATTTTCTGTGAGAAATATTAAACGCCAGAGAGCAATATGGTAGGCAATTATAATTTGCCTGTGACTTACAATATCCCACATTGATTGTTTGTTGTTGTTGTTGTTTTTTTATTTATTCCTTCTACACCAACCACAACAACGCGAGTACAAAGTGGAAAAAAGTATCATTCAGATTCTAGATTATATTCCCAGATGACTGACGAGTTGTGTAGAATTAAGCCAAAGAAAGTGTCGTTTCATTTAATTACAGCTGTCTTTTCATGTACATAGATTATCGTATACGTCTTTCCTTAATCCCCTTGGGGCAATTATGTGGATTTTTATTCTACACTACTCACAGCAAGATGAGTGCAAGGTAGATGAGGGGATAAATTTAGTTAGTTGAACATATCATTCAGAAAAGTTATACTAAAATATTTCCCAAATCACTGACGAGTTGCGTAGAATTAAGCCAAAGAAATGGTCGTTTCATTGAATTATAGCTATGTTTACATGTACGTAGATTCTTGTCAACGTTTATTCTCAATGATATTGAGATAATCTTTTGATATTCCAACACGTCAGATATCCATACATTTTCGAGAATATCACTCAAAAAAAAATATTTAAAATTGTTATTCATAATGATATTATGTCTTCACACTTTTGAGTCTTAAACTTTAACATTCAGCTTAGCCTTTAAAAGCAACCAATAGTGGACGTACAAATATTTAGTAACTTCCCTTTGATCGACAGGTTTATACAGGTCACCATTTTGGGGAGATTATTATTCTTTTTATAAAAAATCATAATTTATTGTTAACGATGTTTTGCCTTCACAGTTTTGAGTCTAGAATTTTAATATGTTTTAACATTTAAGTGCAACCAATAGTGGACTTACAAATAAGACTTCCCTTAGATCAAGGATTCGACAGATCCCCCCCCCCCNCCTTTCCCTTTGTGAATTTGTGAAGATTATTATTCTTTTGTTTAATTCGCATGATTTGCAAATCAGTTTTGTAATAAGGCCAAGAAAAAGCCCATTGTGGACACAATCAGCCCATCATCATTACAGCAGAGGCTACTCAACTCCACTGCATGTAGATGTAACCGGGTGGAAAGGCACATTACAGTAGTATGGTATTCTTTCTCTTAAGGGGGAGGAAGGTGAGCTTAGCCTGATAAATTTTCAGATGTTACATATTATTTTAAGGAAGTGTGTCACCAGGGATTTTAACAAATTACTGTGAATGATCAATTTTGAGAAGAAGGGCCGAAAAAACCTACACTAGAAATTTTTGTCCCTGCCGGGGATCGAACCAGGGTCTCTCAGCTTGCAAGACAGAGCGTGTGGCCACTACACCACGGGGACGCTAACTTCACAGCAATTTAATTCTTAAATACCTACTGCCTNTTTTGTAATAAGGCCAAGAAAAAGCCCATTGTGGACACAATCAGCCCATCATCATTACAGCAGAGGCTACTCAACTCCACTGCATGTAGAGATACCAGCGATCCTCAACAACTTTATGCTAGTGTTATTTATTATTGTCTCTTTAGCCTGTCCGACTTACGAGGGCTGTCCCACGGGAAACCGGAAATAGGGCTATATCTTGGAGACTATACACTTGTAGATCAACCATTTCAGGAATTCCCCGCGAAGCACCATGCGCACCGTTCAATACAAACGTATTTGACAGCTCAACAAAAACGGCCACCCCTTTAGAAAAGTGGTCAAAGGTAGAGGTGAGAAGTGTCATTCGTTTTCTTCACGCAAAGGGGCTGAAACCTAATGAAATCCACACAGAAATTAAAGCAGTTTATGGTGAGAAAGTCTTGGGAAAGTCACAGGTATATGAGTGGTGTAAGTTGTCCAAAGCCGGGTGCACAGTTGTCAAAGATCATAAGCAAGGGCCATGTCTTTTTGTCAAGACAGAGGACAACGTCAACCGTGTCGAAGAGCTCATTCAAAAGTGACAGACGGCTCAAAATTCATGAAATATCGGACTCGCTAGACATTTCCAAGTCATCGCTTTTGATGAGTTGGGCTACCGCAAGGTGTCTGCTCGATGGGTTCCAAAACAGCTGATCGATGAACACTAGACGCAGAGAGTTGACGTCTGCGAGACTTTGTTGACACGGTGCAGAAGAGTTGGTGAAGGTAATGCGAATGCGGCTGGTGACTTCCAAGGCTATGATGAATAGGGTCTAATTCTTGGGACGTATAATTACAGGTGACGAAACATAGTTGCATCATTCAACGCCAGAGACAAAACGAGATTCCATGACTTGGAAACACTCCTCTTCACCACCACCGAAAAAGCTGCCGTCGCGCGCTCTCTCTCTCTCTCTCTCTCTCTCTCTNCTCTCTCTCTCTCTCTCTCTCTCTCTCTCTCTCTCTCTCTCTCTCTCTCTCGACTGCAATGTGGGGCCCCACAGACTGTAAATAAGATCGTGATAGATGCTACATGCCCCACACTAGCTTAATCTAGCCCTGCCTTCATACCATGACCAAAACCTACTGCGCATGCAACAAAGACAAATTCGAGACTAATCATTGTTGTCATAGTTGTCACCAAGAGATAATTATCAGTCTGTGTCTGGTATGATAATTAAAAACATGGGGAAAATATAAATGAAAGGGCAGAGGAAAAACTCAAAATAGCACTGAGTAGTTTGCTGATTTAGTTTCGGCATCCTCCCCCCCCCCTTTTTTTCCCCCTCCCCACTTTCCTTCCCACATTTGTTCGGGCTGACATTTGATTTGACAGAATCAGATTGTCTCGAAAATTAAAATCTCGGTTAAATGATAAACTAGCCAGAGCTTATTCCAAACACTGTAAATGGACCTTAAAAAAACAACAAAAACATCCAGCTGTGAGGCTGAATAAGACAGGAACCACAGTGCAGAGGAACAATGAGAAATATAAGATAAAAATGATGGAACAGAATAATATAGAAATAAAAGTCCGACCAGACTAGACACTAAAAACAAGTCTCAGGATAAGGCCGGAGCATTTATTCAGAGTATGATTCTGGTTGCTTTATTACTCTTTGTATGAAGTTCAAGGAGGCCTACGTTTGCGATAAGACGGACTGATCATATCTTTAACAGAGAAGAAAACCAAACTTATACATACGACATTTATTAATGTAATTCGGATTCACGTGGCCATTGAGGTGGTGAGGCATTATGAGACCCTTAGAGACGCCAGGGAACCTGTGAATAAAGACGCCGGCTTGTAATAAGAGCCTCTAAGCACCAGACCCATTAAGACATTTCATTGTGTGAGGGTATTCTTTGAATCAAATTAGCACTGGAGTGTTTGTATGTTATTTCTTACGTAATGCTATTTCATTGCGGGTTATTGAATTGAAGAATAGCGAATGAAAACAATATGGCTGTCACCACTTTGTCAGGAAGGAGGAGGAGGAGGAGGTGCAAAGAAATCAGAAATGAGACCCTTCTTTTAACCGCTTCGTATCTCTCTACCCTTCCCCCACTTTCCTCATGCCTTCCAAATTTGTCCGCGGAAGGCAGATAAACAAAGTCAACCAAAGCAGCCTATTAATTATTGCTGCATTATTGGCTTTATAACAGAGCTGCCATCTTGGGGCTATTTTAGGAAGGGCGGTGACTCTGAGTGCAATGACTGCGGTTCTAGAAAAGGAACATTTCATACGAGGTCGTTGGATTTGCACTTAACTCATTCATGACACCTCTTGCAAAAGCACTTCTCAAATCAAAATTTCAGGTCAAACATGAAGCTATTGGAAATGACTTCACAATAACTGCATCTTTTCACACCATAGCACAGTGCTATTCTCGGCCCTTCCCACAAATCTTTACTCTACCAAAGTTCTGTTATCAAATTTCATTAATCTTGTTTTATTGGGTCGTGCCAAAGTACTGGAGTCACAAAGTCACAGCCCATTAATCAGGCCCGAAATCGAAGTCAGGCATTTTTGTCGATAGCTCCACCCGGGAACAATAGATTTTCTGTTGATATTCGCCTTCCGACGTAAGAGTGCCGGCATTGATAGTTGATCTGTACTCTAGCCTACGCCGTCCCGCGAAGTAAAAACCTCCTTGTTGAGGATATGAAGAGTAGCTATATTCATATCAGCTGTTAATGCACAGTAAAATATGCCTCTGATGATATCTGGTGAAAGTAACGTATAGAGAGCTCATCCACTTCGTACGATAAGTTTAAGGGTGGACACTTGGCAGTTGTTATCCAAGTGTGGCGAATCCCCTTTAGATGTCAGGAAGTCAAAGAGCCGAAACACTTGCTAAATGGGGGTATCTTCCTCTGAAGATCTTCTATTGCCTCGCTCTCCAAATAAGAGCGTTTCCTATAGTATTAGACCATTAATTTAATACCTTATAGCCTCGCATCTGCCTCTTTCTAAAGCATGTCTTGTACTGCTATATTGCGCTTTCACTGATATGTGGGTATTAGTGGACCTATACATACACAGTGAAACCTGCCTATGACGACCATACCGAGGACAATCAAATCCAAATAGGCCTATGCTTGTCAAAGGCATAACGTAATACTAATAGATAAACTGATGGACATCTATATCTTAGTTGGCCGTCTATCAGACTCGATTAACACAACTTGACTTGAAGGATCGTATTACACAAAACTGGCACTGTTCGGATTAACCATGTAGTAAAAGTGGCCTATGCCATGGGCCGCGCAGTTTCGAAGGCCCCGCATTTTTGAAGGCCGCCACAATAAAAGTTTGCAAGCTGTCTGGAGAGATTGGGGATGCTGGACCTGCTTTCTTGTTTACGAACATTTCCTTGGCGAGATTTGTGATCGCACTAAAGAAGGCAAATGTCCTCCATGTATAATTTACACCCCCCCCTCCCATTCCCTCTCAAGAAAACATGATTGCAGAATGCAGCAAAAACAAAATTTCTCTCCTGATATGATATTGAGCTTTCGTTTCCTCACTCACGCACTCACTCACTCACTCACTCACTCACTCACTCACTCACTCACTCACTCACTCACCCACCCACCCACCCACTCACTGAGTACTCGGCTACAGAGTAGGGACCCTGCACTTTTCTTCTTGCCAAGGCCCCACAGACTCTAAATTCGTTCCTAATGCTAGTATAAGCCTCTCATAAGCTTAATCCTGCCCTGCAAATTATATCCTCAGCAAACGCTGATATCGTCATAATTCAAATTTTTGGCTAGTTCTGATGAGGGCTAATGTAGGTCAAGCAAAACCTTAACACCAATATTGTATGAAGGACTGGGTGTCTTCTAAATATCATATATAGGCTACGATCCCGTTGTTGTTGTTGTTGTTATGTTGTTTTCTTTTTTTTTTATTTTCTTACCAACTTCGTTTATGTGAAATACTATGTTATACTTACGTCAATGCAGGTGATGTGTAAATTAGGTCTAGGGGTATGACATCAGACCAGGTGTGGTAAAAGTTTGGTTGTATACATGATAATATGTCAATTGTCAGTCAATGATAGGATGTTAGCAAGTAATCACAGGGATTTTTGTTTGTTTGTTTGTATATCGAACTACTATAGTTCAGGGCTCTGTTTGTTATGTCTGTTGTTATTGTTGTTGTTGTTGTTGTTGCTGCTGCTGCTGCTGTTGTTGTTGTTGTTGTTTATTGCTGCTGCTGCTGCTGCTGTTGTTGTCGTTGTCGTATCGTCATAGTTGTTGTTGTTGTTGTTGTTGTGTTGTTGTTGTACGTGTGATGTTGACATATATTAACACCAACACTAAGTAACATTGATAGTATTCAGAATTAATGAGACCACCTCAGCAAAAGTCGTCACAGACAACGCACCCTGAACGGCAACAGTAGCAATTTATAACAGTTACCACCGAACTACAGACAAGGCCTTTCGTTGGCACAATAACACAAAAACACCAGTTTTACTATCATTGGGTGGCACTTTACACAATATTGTCGGGAATGTAGCAGAGCTTTTTGACTTTATGGCACTCAGCTAAGATCAGAGTGCACTCTTAGAGTAAAAGTAAAAGCTTGAGGGCTATTGGAACAATGGCAGGTGGGTAAGTGCCACTACTTCTGGTTTATGGATCTTTGGAGTGATTTCAAGTGACAGGAATTGGACCAGTTCTATATTATACCTGTCTAAAATAATTATTTAGAATTAAAAAAAAAAGAAAAAAAAGAAATTGCCTATAAAAAAAAGATAAGGCACTTGTCTCTGTTTGTTTTGAACATGAACAATATAAAAAAAAAACTTATCGCTTAAAGTTCAGCCGGTCGATAATTGTTTCAAAGAAAAAAAAAAAGGAATACCTCATCGTAGACTACTTGTCTTTGTTTGTCTTGAGCATAATCAATACCAATGAAAATATCGTTCAAAATTCATTTGATAGATCACTTCATCGATCACTTGATCTACTTTCTAACACGACCAGTAAGAATATCAACGGTTGTGGGGTCGCAGAAACGTAGATAGGCATTATCTTACCACTCTCATTACAAACCCAAATGCTCATCAACGCTGAATAAGAGTAAATCACGCAAACTATATCATGCCCATCCACCCGATTACGTTCACCTCACTCCCACTGGCCAGCATAATTTATAATAATATTCTCCACCCCCTGTTCCCTCCCCACGTTTCTCCTCTGCTTCTTCCTATCAAGTGCGTGAAACCGAAGAAATCAAAAGTCGGGTCCAGTGCGCTGCTCTTTGATCTCGATAAACCGACCATCTTGCTGGACCTTCTTTTTCTGAATCCCTGCTATCCCTATAGAGAGAAACAGCATTAAGTGGCACTGAATGGTTACCACCTCAGTGAATAATTTATGACCTCACGTGCTTACTGTCATGGCTGCCGAGCGTTGTCGACACTTCAGGAAGTCATCTTCTGACGTGTTTCGATTGACGTCATCACAAATGAGGAGCTACCGGGGTCGGTTGGGATCTCTTCTCCTCGGTCTCTCTTATAATTTTCCAGATAACTGACTCATGACACAGTATGAACAGAGAGAAAGAAGGAGTATGCGGATGAAGAAAATGAAGACGAGTAGTGTTGGTCTTCTGTTCTAACCTCGCCTTGGGCTAACCTAGAGTGAGTACGTGGATTACTAAGTTCATAATTTTTCTTTTTTAATTATCGGTAAATTCATTTATATAGTTCTAATCGATTGACAGTTATGTGTTAGGCCTACTTGAGTAATCCAGCGACTCTTTAACATTTAACATCATCATCTCTCTCTCTCTCTCTCTCTCTCTCTCTCTCTCTCTCTCTCTCTCTCTTTCTTTCTTCTTCTATCTCTTTCTCTCTCTTCTTCTATCTCTTTCTCTCCCAGTCAGTCAGTCAGTCAGTCAGTCCACTCACTCACTCACTCACTCACTCACTCACTCACTCACTCACTCACTCACTCACTCACTCACTCACTCACTCACTCACTCACTCACTCACTCACTTAACCATTTAATCCATAGATCGGTCGGTCGATCAATCGATCAAATAAGAAAACCGAATTTGTTGTTGTTTTTAAAGAAAAGGAGAAAGTAATCAGAAAACACACGCCTGCCTCTGTCCTCTTCCATTCCAACTCCCAATGCTCCTGCAAACGTCTGCCAAGATAAATGCCAGAAACTCAATGCCTATTCTAGTTTCTCTTAGGAGGTCTGCATTCATGCTAGTAGTTTGCGCAAAAATTATCTATAAATATTATTCGATCGCCTTTCCACTGTTCCATTCTTCTTTGTCTGCTGTTATAGGAAGCCTGTGTCAAAAGAAAAGAGAAAGCAAATAAGGTCTTCCTATACATTTCATTCTTTATGTCATATTGAGAGGAGACAAATAGAATGGGCCCATTGCGGCGCTGCCAACGTTATTGGCGGAGTTTCTGTACTTTAGTGTCCATATCGCACTCCTTTTGAAATTCAGCAAGAACTGATTGTTGGAGTGCGCCAGCGAGGGAGGCCAAGCCAAACCTTATGTTCATAGAGCCGTGCTGGTTAAGGCTTAACACGCGGCGATATCTTAATGTTGTGATATTTATCTTGACAGAAAGGTTAGTTTTCGATGTATCCTTTAAAACTGTTGTACTTTGAAATTTTGTGCCTTACTGATAAAGCTATTAATGTTAAAAATTATCTAGAAGCAGTGTTTTTTTGTTGTTTTTTTTTTCTTAAATTAAAACTTATACTTCACCTCCATTGAGGGGCTTAGACTAAGTTAACGAGCAATTTACATTTTGCAGCGGTATCTAGCGGAACGTTTTAAGCCAGTGGTTTTGTAAAACTTTTGCATGAGTGACTGATAAACAATTAGTAATTATATTTTGCCAGGCATTAAGCCGGAAAATGTTATTATTATTAAAGGTAAATAGACAATTTTATTGTATACTGGTGTCAACCAACATCATGATGGCTTGCTTTATAGATTGACTAGCGCTTGGAATAAGTATAAATATTTAACCGCGAAGAGATAGAGAAACGTGAGATTTGTTTTGAAATAAGTATGAATGGATGTTGGGGTGTGTGTGTNNNGGGGGGGGGGGGTTGAGCATGCAAGTATTATTGTTTTACCACCATGAATCGCGCTTCTTCGCATCTTGATATATTTCAAAATTTATCATTATGTTGTTATTATTATCATTTGATGGCACATTATTCTCAGACGATGATTCTTAAACAGACGGATTGTTGATACAATATTTGAAGATTACGACATATTATGTAGTCTTTGTTATACCATTATCATAGATCGGCCTAGTGAAGACATTGCCCAAACAAAATTAGCAGTGGAACCACTAGTTCCTCTCGATCTTCCCATTAGTTCTTCAATATGGGCTGCACAGAAGTCTTTCAATCAGAAACTCACCTATTTTCTCGGAGATAATTTTGAAAATCATATTTTTTTTCCAAATATCTGTACCCTAGATATATCCTACTTGTTTTGACAGCTCGGTTTATTCTATGTTTAAGATTGCTAGGAGCTTTTCAGTTCCTGTTTGCGATGTTGTAATCCCAATGTTTTTATTTCATTTTTTTGTTGTTTATATATATTGTAAAATGATTTTTCTACTGGATATAGGTGTTGTAGCAATCGTTGCAAACATCCTTGTGTCAGAGTAAGTTTAGTTTAGGAAGTTAAGGAAAGTTTATTTTAACCAATTGTACATAAAAGTACAAAAAATGGTACATCACAGGCATTAATGACAGGATATAAACTGACGACAATGATAACAATAAGAGTGTACTACAATATCAATGAATCTTATGGAAATAATATTCAGACAGTAATTTGTTAAAGTGGAACAGACACACCACAAAGTTAGTCATACTTTCATTGTATCAAATTACGTAAGATTATTGTAAGATTACGTTGAAGTGGGTACACTTTTTTCTGCGAGGTGAGATTTAAAGCAGCACGTAGACGAGCCATGTGCATGTAAATTTCTTGATAGGGGTAGATTGTGGGTTTAAAATTTATCGCAATAGAACTTATGTCCAATATGCCATTCAGAATTCAAGTGAGTTGATTGAAAATATTCAGTTATATTACTGTTGTTATCAGCATATTGGCGTGTGGCTCTGTAAACTCACCGCCTGAGCTTAAGACCTGTATAAATCTTATTAAGGCTGATTTTATATCAAGACTCATGACATTTATCATAGTCAACACGCAGAACGTTTGATAAATTGAACACTTCAAGCTGAACACTTTAGGCTGACTGCAGCTGTGAGTCTTTAATGTCATGGATAGTGACCTAAAGGACTACATGTATTGATTTCAAATAAACAAGCGAAAATTCGACCGTATCGAACGAAAGATTTCCGATCTGGGCTGAACGCACCCATGCATTTTGAATGTCTTCACCGGTAGCTTAATACATGCATTGACTACAAATTGTGCGTTTACTCTTATCGACATACAAAACGCAAGCGATAAATCTGAGCCGGAAAGTTTTGGTATTGATCGAAGGCAGTTTTTGAGTTTTGACGGACGGGTATGGAAGTATTGATTTTCAATCGTCACACGGTAGATTACGTTTCGTAGCCCGTTTCTTGAACGGTTGGATTTCAGCACAGATTGGCGAACGGACTCTCTGTTGATGGGGTTGTTATGACACGCTTGCGAGGGCGGATTGGTTTTAAAGTGGTTGGTGCTGAAGCAAGGAGCTGTAGGATTTGATACGACAACCCTGTATTAACATTGCATTTTCTGATAAGGAGAATGACAAGCCTTATTAGAAATCCACAAGGTAAACTTAAAGCTTTGCAGTTATGGCGCGAATCTAGTGGATTTAAGCTTACTTTCATATGTGGGATATCGGTATTGTCAAGAAAAGTTTCAATTCTTGTTACATCTTAAATTAGGTCTATATACGTAGATAATTATACCGCAATAAAGTTTACGTTGCTTCTGAGGTAGCCACCGTAGCTGCGGATCGAGCAAAGTATGTTTAGTTTTTAGTTTTACTGTTATTGGCAGCTGCAATTGAAAGAAAAAAAATATCATCGCTTTTACTTGCAATATATAAAAATATTGTGTCTGTTCTCCTTACGTGTGTTTTACCAGTATTGCTCTTGACTGAGCGAAAGTTGAACTGGTTCTACTTACCACTACTGCGTTTGGATTTATCAGTGTAATTGACCATCATTTTGTGTATTCATAGACCATAACTGAGCTAACTTTCCTCCCCACCCCNTCCCCCCCCCTCGCCTTCAAAACGTAATTTGTGGTATATAACTATTTAAGAAACAAATTAATGATCTTACCATGTTCTTGTATGTATTTGAATAGAATGAAGCAACGAGAAGATATTTTTTTGTAAAAACAATGTTGCTGTCGCCGGCTTGCACAACTTCATTATTAAAGTGATGTTAATGTGATCAAGCAAAAACATACGCAACAAGTGATATGAATCGGTAAACATAGGAAATATTATTCCTTGGGGCATATAGTGTAGTGTAATGTAGTGTAGTGCAGTGCAGTGCAGTGCAGTGCAGTGTAGTGTAGTGTAGTGTAGTGTAGTGTAGTGTAGTGTAGTGTAGTGTAGTGTAGTGTAGTGTAGTGTAGTCCATAAATTCCCAATCGAGATAGGTAGATATAATAAAACACCATATGAACAGAGAATTTGCAGTTTTTGTCTAAACTCACTAGGAGATGAATTTCATTATTTACTAGAATGCCCGCGTTTTACCTCAGAAAGAAAGAAAGAAATATATAGACGAGAAACATTTTATTAGACCTAATATGTTAAAGTATAAGAGACTGATGCAATCAGAAAATGTCCTGGAACTAAATAGATTATGTTTGTTTTTGGATATCGTCATGAAATGTTTTGTTTAGTCCTACCTTTGGATACTATTCTAGATCTAGATCTTAGCGCTATTTGTTGATTAAGTTATGAAGTTGAGTGCTCATTTTCAGTGTAACCAGGTTAGCTTTTGTGCCATTTATGTATAGACTTGTCATTAATCATCGAGTGTGTGTCCTCTTGTTTAATGCTTTTTTTGTACTGTAAATGTAGTGTAGTGTAGTGTAGTTGTGTTCAATAAACTTGTTAAACTTGTAGTGTAGTGTAGTGTAGTGTAGTGTAGTGTAGTGGAGTGGAGTGGAGTGGAGTGGAGTGGAGTGGAGTGTAGTGTGATGTAGTTTAGTTTGTTTGTCTGTCTGGGGGATTGTGTGGAGAAGCAAACGTATTGTCTGCTGTTGATTTTATGCTTTAAAAAATATTATAGGAAGGGCGTTGTGAGTTTTAGAAATTGTTGGAATAAGTCAAGAAAGAGAAAGTAAGTAATTACATAAGTTGAAATAAAACACATTTGCTTTTTATTTTCATTTATCTTCCAGTGGATTGTTATACGCGAGATAGAAAACGGACCATACCATACGTCCTATCCATTTTTATTTTCCTGCAGATTACCAAGATACATCGGAGTGACTTGGACCTGGCGACCTGTCCTGTTTAAAAGCTGTAATCTGGAGTGAATCAACACACGTGCAAAACTGTTGACCCCAGACTTCGTCATGTTCCAAAGTTGGCGACAGACCATTAGAATACGTAGACTCTTCTCAGAAATTAAACAGAATAACGGCCTTGAAAGAGATTAACTTCCTGGTCAACTTCCTGAGGAGGAAAAGAATAGAATCTACTGTAATTCGTCAAAACTTGTGAGGGTCCTTTTCAGGAGCAGTTGTTTACATTTCAAGACCCACCAATATCTGCAGACAGTAAAAGAAGCTGATCCAGAACTAGACAATTACACACGCCTTTCTTCCTTCAAGATGGCACACCCACCTACGCTAAGGAATATACGTATGCGAATAGAGACAGAAGATCCGGTTTACTACGGACAGAAGAAACTGAAAATGCAAGGGCGAGATCTGGTCCATCTACCCAAAGCCGTTTTCAAGTTGATGGACTTAGAGGTATGGTCGCTGTTGGTTGTCTTTATGATGAACTGATAATGATGACATTTCTGTCCTTAATGTAAATTTTCGTTTTATTATTATTATTATTATTATTATCATCATTTTTATCATCATCATCATCACCACCACCATTATTATTATTATTATCATCATTGTTATCATCATCATCATCACCACCACCACCATTATTATTATTATTATTGTTATCGTTATCGTTATCGTTATTATTATTATTATTATTATTATTATTATTATTATTATTATTATTATCATCATCATCATTATTATTATTTTGTCGAAATTTGAATCAACAATTTGTTAATGGATTTTCCGGTGATTTGACAATAGCTGCCGAAATGTTTGTGTAAAATATGTACCCATATCCTTTTGTTCATCTTTATGTTGCATCACGAATGAGCTTAACCTAATCTTCGTACTGCTGACGATTTTTGTTCAAGCGAATACTCAGGACACAACAACCGCAGTAGATTTGAGACACGCAGGGAGGAAAGCGATGAACGTTGGAAAAACTCGCAACAAATGGCTTATTTATAAAAAATGACTGTGTGGACAACTTCTGGGGNGGGGGGGGGGGGGATTAGATTACTAGAACATCATTTTTAAACACCTGACGATACACCAATATGGGTAAAGCTCAACTTAATGTTATATCACACAGGGGAAACATATTATTTATATCATATTGTGTTTGTAACCGGTCGGGCG
>JAWQUT010000050.1:168235-210660 GCA_033807755.1 Ellobium chinense | reverse complement strand
AGAGAGAGAGAGAGAGAGAGAGAGAGAGAGAGAGAGAGAGAGAAATCAGGAAGGAAAAGGCCCGTCTCAAACTCTTGTGGGGACAAGGGAGCGATGAGGGAGTTACGGTACCGGTCTATTGATTTTTGCTGGATCCAAGACTTGTGTACTGAAGTACATGTCAATCTTGCCTATTTATGTACAGCGGAATTGATTACCAGTCAAATGTATGTGTACTTTAAAAGAATCTGCCAGAAGACCTCTCTGCCAACTCTCCTTCCCCCACACCCCCAGCTCCCTCCAAAGAAAAAAAAAATCACCTTCCATTCAACACAAAACGTAACTGTCTCCTGAAAGCCTCTGTTAACCTAGCAGGATTAGATAAGCATAATGGGAAAAGCGATCTTTCAGTACAATGAGTGTTCGAACTACTTCGAAAAGCAAGCAAACAAGATGTAAACTCATGGAAGGGCAGGCAGACTGACAGACAGAAAACGGAGCATGCACTGAGCGAAGCCAGCAAACAGACAGACAGACAGACAGACAGGCAGGCAGGCAGGCAGGCAGGCAGGCAGGCAGGCAGGCAGGCAGGCAGGCAGGCATTCCTGAATTGGCTGAAAACACACACTTGTTCGAGGTAATTCAAAACAGTCAAGCCATCTCAGACAGTGCATACTCACTTAAAAATGACCAACCAAAATGAAAGCGATGTACTTGGGACCATGTGGATTTTGCTGTATTACCCACTCTTTTCAAATCTTTCTCTTTTCATTTACGCTACTCACTCCAGTCTTGTACTACCTGCTGGATATCATAAAGGATTTGCTCGCCTAGCTAGGATCAGATTTTACCCATATGTTACCCATATGACGCCAAACTTTTACCCATTAGAAGCACATCCACGTTTCTTTCCATGGGGGACCCATGCCATGCCCTTTAGCACACTCCCTCATGGGTCTTGCACGGCATCCCATATGGATCCTATGTGAAGCTTGGATGGCTGTGTCAGCAAGAAAGTTGCTTCTGTAGACACATAGCATCACAGGCAACTACAACAACAATCACCGCCACCACCATTTCCAGGTGTCTTTAAGTGTCAGCAGAGTATCACAAACCTAGTCGTGACAGTATTGTTAAGAGTTACGCCCATTGATACAAGAGTCTAACAGAGATTAAATGGACTTTAAATCGGCGCCTGATAAGAATTAAAGGGATCGTGACTTGAGATTTAAAATAGTTTGTGGACAGGAAAGGCAGGTCGAAATGCGGAAGAGAGGGGTGTTCTGTCTTCTGATTTTGAGGGTGTCGGCAGGAATGGACAGAACGGCAGGAATTAACAGAATTAAGATCACATGAACGCAGTTCGTGAACTGAATTCCGTTCACTTTCACGGGAACTTGATCTGAGCTTAAAGGACAGTTGCATCGTCCTACAGACCATGTTAAATCACACGATATCCTGTTATTCTAATAAAACATTTTTTCAAGTGTCTGTCAACATGATATAATGCCTCCACCTGCCCCAGACAACCTACAAACAAGATTACGTTATGCAAAGTCAGAATTCTTACACCCACTGCGCGTGTGGCGGCCATTGGCTTACGTCAAATACATTCTACTCGCATGGCCAAGCTGTCTAGCCAGTGCTCTGCGAACGGGTGATAACTCTTCGGTATGAATCTTTTAAGCTCACTGTAAATAACAGCTGTGTCAAATAAAATCATGCTGAGGCAACAAAAATGCAGAATACATTACCTGGCTTACACAATCAAACGTTACTTTTGAATTTGGATGACCAAAATCTTAATTGAAAATGGTATAACACATTGTCAGATAGATGTGTCTGCAGCTGCTGGAATTTCAGTGACGTTATCATTTTTTGCTACAAGCCGCTGCTATTCGGAGAAGGGGAATAACTCTAGACGCTAGGGAAAATCCCGGTCACTCCAGCTCTCTTCATTGCGTCATATTACACACGCATGCAGTAACAGAACGATGCTCTTTCTTCGCCAGATTATCTCGGTATGCACCATAGATACTTTTCAGAGAGAAAAATACTGGAAAACAGAAAATTATTTTAGACGTGCGTGTCCACGTTTAATAACTATTTTGGATAAACTGATATGGATCTGAACTGTGGCCACTTTGGGAAGGAATTTGATCTGGACTTTAATTTCCACCTACAGTTCATTTCCGTTTTCATCTACCTCGATAATCAGAACTAATGCAGTTTCAAAAACCAAGGGAAACTGCCTTGATCTTAAGTTTTTCCCCTCTTAGTGAGCTGAGCTTAACTAAACTGACATTCTTGGTGTACTTGCCGAACCCCCGTTGTCGGTACAGATAATACAATCCTTGCTAGTTCATCCACACTGCTCCCGGGTGAGCCCCTTGTGGATTGCCTTAAGAAATTCTTTTTCCTTGTCCTCAGCTTCTGCCAAAGAAAATCAGCAAACTGACAAACCTGGAGACCCTCCTTCTGTTCATCAACCAACTCACCAAACTCCCAGACACCATCGTCCAGATGACACAACTACGATGTCTCTGGTTGGGTAACAACCACATCCGTGTCTTGCCCAAAGGATTTGGCTATCTGACCAAGCTGGACTGGAAAGACAGGTATTCTTTGAGGAGTGTGTTTGTTTTTCTGTAGGCTTCTTCAGTTTATTGGGAAAATCCGCTTTCACCCGACTTAAGCAAACTTTCTCGACAACACCAGGTGTTACAGCAATAATTAATAGGGCGTAGGCCTACTTCAAAAGTGTCTCATTTTTAGAAAACTGTTGGCCAGCTGGATGCAGTGTGTTTTTTGGGTTTTTTTTTCTGCAGGGCCCAGGCTGGGCTGTCCCAGCAAACTGTTTCTACAACTGCCCTAGCTGTATTCTTTTCCAGCCATCTTAGTGGAGTTTATTCTATTTTCGTGCCTATAATCTGTGTTAACTGTACTTTTCGTGCATATCAGAGATGCTATTCAAGTATTCGGTTTCGGATCATCTCTTTTCTCAGTTTTGATGAATCTTCAAATCATCTTAAATGATAGATGAAATTTATTGTCGTCATCACCACTATGTTATCATCATCATCAGCATCATGTTCATTTGATCTGATTTCAGCAATGTAACTGAAAAGTCAAATATGAAACTGTCATCATTATCATCGTCGTCGTCGTCGTCATCATCATCATCATCATCATCATCATCATCATCATCATCATCATCATCATCATCATATTCGGAACACAGATTTTTTAAAAAAGTAAAAATTTCTATGCAAATCAGCTAAAAATTAAGATATATCTTTTAATATTTAAAATGCATTTTTATAATGATATAAAATAATTACGAATTTTCGAATCTAAACAGTGATCCTTAATCAGGTTAAATACAAAATGAAATGAATGGGTAAGAAAAGACATAGGGGTAGATGATGACGACGACGATAATGATAACGATGATGATGATGATCATCATCACTGTATCAGTACCATTAATCTTTTGATCTTGATGATCCTGCATCATCTGTATTCTTTAACAACACCCTTTTTGTGTAACTGTTGTGCAGTTGGCATGTCTTTAACATAAGATATCAATACCACCACCAATACCACCTTCTAATGCCACAGCCACCATAACTACCATGTGTCATACTGATGCAGCTGTGATACATACCACCATCGCCATTATTATCAAGATTACACCAGCCTTTACGGCCATCATATTGTTTATTATCAACATCTTCAACAATTATTCTACAGCTATATTTCATAGTAGGACTATAAACGTGTTCACTGTTCACGTTCATCTATTTGCCCTTTTGTTCAACAGATATACCTCCTCAAGTCTCGATGGCAATCCTTTAGTAAACCCTCCTCTGGAAATCTGCCGAATGGGACCGGAAGCCATTGAAAGGTACCAAGGCGTCGGTCCTAACATTGATGCCCAGAAACAGGCAGAGGAGGAGAGCAAGAAAAGCAGGGGTAGCCGTGGAAGAGCGACGTCTGATGCCAGCCGAAGTTTACAAGGCTCTGAAACAGGAAGCAGAGATTCTACAAACGCCAGTATGAAAAACAGAGCCCGGTCAGACAGCAAAAAGTCCTTAACAGGAAGTGAGAAAAGCAAAACACAACCGTACAACCCATACAACTTGGACAAAAATACGAAGGGCACCAAACAGTAGAAGCTGGGCTGGGGTTGCCATATTTGTAAATATTATGCATTCGAACACGCTTATTACGAAATTCATGGGACGCTAAAGTAGTCTGTATTAAGCATACTTCGTAATATCCATATGGCTATTCTAAGCCAGCTATTCCTTTGGCATTTGGAGTGTGTTCCAGAATAGCGCTAGTTTCGTATAAAACGTTTTCGTAATAAGTGTATTCGAGTATGTTTAAATTCTTGTTGTTAGGAGACGAATCTGGTACGATGATCCTGATATCAGCAGGCAGACAACGCCGAGAATACACGAAAGTGAATGAGAGGTGTCCTTGAATTGGTGACTGATAATTGCTCATCAGCACACGGTGGACCACATGTAGATCTTTCCATGAACTTAATTTTCACCACGGTATGACCATTCCCAGCCTCCGTCCCAAAATTCGTCGCTCATCCTTCCAGCTGCACTCGCCTTCCCCTAACATTCGCTCTCCATCCCAGGCGACGGAAATTGAAACCATTATTAAAGCCTACATGGCATCAAGCAGCCCAGACAATGGAATAAAGAAATCTTCAGAAGTTACATGTTCCAAAAATCATCGTCGCCAGGAGACTTATAATTTATATTTCAAAATGTAACTATTAGCACCTAATCAACCAGCACCGCTTTCATAGACACGCTGGAGAAAGACAATAATATAATATGTATGGTTTACATGGAGGCATAACGGGGTCTCTGTCAGTGACGTCACAACTAATAGCGATTGGTTCCTCTGTGTTTATTGTGTGACTCAGATCCTTTCATTGCCTGTTATCCACCATCACTATAGGCCGTGCAGTGCAATGCCTTGTGCATCACACTGACTGAACCGATCAGTTATAAAACGTTCTTTTCTTTAAACTTCTATTAGGTTCTTTGGGCTTACAATGAGAAAAAAGGGTAAGACACGCTGCATAATAGACAAAAAAGCTAGAGATATTTCCAGTCACATAGATCTAAGCCTTCCCTTCAGATCATGACTTATGAAGAGTAATGAAGACATAAAATGTCATTCCTTCCGATAGAAAACTTGACGAGTATAAGTGTCGTGCTGTGTCGAACGGGATGGAATCAGCTTCGTCCAGTTAACAGTGAGATTAAGCTGACATAAGAAGAAGTGGCGGATAAAGTGACATGATATAATAAGTAAGTCGGATCCGGTTGAAACACGCACCCATACATTAGAAAAGACATGGTGAAAATCACAACAGACATTGCAGTGCAAACTGCTTCTGCCATGAGTGTCATTATGACTCAGTTATTGAAATAGGCGAAGGAACAGTAGATTGCACGCACCTCTATTTACATTTTAACAATGAAATCAATAATCTGAATATTTGGTTTTTCACACGAGCAAAGCATTATTTGCTATTGGAATTTTAGCACTATTCTTCAAGGGCCATAATTCCCCCTCCCTTCTCCCCCCCCCCNAAAAAAAAATCAACCCCGCCACCTCGGGAGGCAAATAATAGAAAATAAGAATTGCTGACAGAATAGCCCTACGAAAGAAAACAAACTAAATTAGTAGACAGCCAAGACAAAGAATACTGCTGTAAATACAGAACTTTACCAAGAACACATAATTGAAGTTTTGCTGGCTCCTTTCCACCGTATTAGAATGTTTATGTTCACCTGCAGAGAACTGGTGACCTACTACACATCTTTCGATTGAGTCAAGTCCGGGTGTCGGAGAAAAGGTGCAGGACGCAAGTCAATGCAGGACATTTCTTCAGAGAAGGAAAAAAGGAATGGATGGGCATCATAGAAGTAAAGACCCTTTGCACTGTTGAAAGAAGAGAGAAAATGAGAGAAAGAGAGTGAGAGAAAGAGAGAGAGAGAGAGAGAGANAAAAAAAAATCAACCCCGCCACCTCGGGAGGCAAATAATAGAAAATAAGAATTGCTGACAGAATAGGCCTACGGAAGAAAACAAACCAAATTGGTAGACAGCCAAGACAAAGAATACTGCTGTAAATACAGAACTTTACCAAGAACACATAAATGAAGTTTTGCTGGCTCCTTTCCACCGTATTAGAATGTTATGTTCACCTGCAGAGAACTGGTGACCTACTACATCTTTCGGTTGAGTCAAGCGAATTTAAAGTCCGGGTGTCGGAGAAAAGGTGCAGGACGCGTGTCAGTGCGGGACATTTCTTCAGAGAAGGAAAAACGGAGGGAATGGATGGATGTCATGGAAGTAAAGACCCTTTGCACTGTTGATAAAGGAGAGAAAATGAGAGAGAGAGAGAGAGAGAGAGAGAGAGAGAGAGAGAGAGAGGGGCAGAAACAGAGAAAGGCAGGGTGACAGAGACTTAAATCACAAAGCTACGCCTTTATTTTCAGTGGTTTTTTTTTTCTTCACCATACAGTCCCTCCTCCGTCCTTTCCTCTATAATGATCGCTCAGTTCTCTGTATTTCAGCTGGCCTTGGGATTTCCTTGAACGGGTTCCCTGCAGGCCTCGATTCTGTATAATCTAGGTCTTTATGCCTCAAAGTTACAAATATAGAATTTGATAATTACCTTAACAGTCAGTTACACTTGGTACTGGCTTAGTGAACAGCACACTTGGTACTGCCTCAGTGAATAATTGGAAAAAAATGTCTTGAAGACGACCTAGACAACAAAAGCACAAAAAAGCTATCATATAACAATTTGTAAAATGTGGAATAAAAATATTTTTGTTATAAATGATATTCTTTTCATTATTTCAAAATGAAGTGATGGCCAGTTGATTGTGTCGCAGGATAGCACTACAGCTGTGGCGATGTTCATTTGACCGCGCAGTAGAATGCCACCACAATGGGATCGGGAAACTCTAATGTCATGGTGATATTCTGCCGCGCAGTCAACTGGAAATCACTACAAAAACTAATAAAGTGTGCGTGGATTCTACATAGTCGATGACTACTGCTGATGATGACAGTGACGATAACGATCATGACTCAACAAGCTGAAAACGGCAACAATGGTTATTCCGGTGGTTATGATGAAGATGGTGATGATGGATTGAAGATGATGATAATCATCCCAGTTATGTCTGTCTTTTGTTTGTACAGTATATGGTTTCATCTCCTGTTGTTTTATTCCGTCATGTCTGTTCGTCTGTGTTATCATGATCATTTTGTGTACATTCTTTCTTACTGTTCCCTGAGGAGGGACTACCATTTATATTTATATTTGGAATCATTTATTAACGTTTTCAATTACACAATATGGGAGTGTCTGTTATTTTGATAATGATGATGATGAGTATGATAATGATGATTGTGGTCTGGGAGGGACTAAATAATAAATAAATACATTCTATGAGGTTTTCTTTCATAACAGTGTAAACTTCCTTAAATTCAAAAACGGTGTTAAACTTTGTATGTTTATGTTGTGCCTCAAAAATAATCCAGAATTCAGTTAATTTGTTTCACAAATGAGTTAATTTGTTTTGTATATGGAGCAGGATATGTATCTGATGAATGTGTAATCAAATTATACACATATAAAGCACATATAAAAAGATAAACCTACTATAATTTCATCTTGCAGGTTTCTGCTTATGATGTCGTTTTATTCCTCTGCAAAACTTCATTTCTGTATCATGTGTTTTGTTCACTTAACCTTGGAGAATCCACCTGAAGACCTCCAATACAGCCCTCAGCGACTGATAAAAATAATTTTACTCTCAATCGCCTTGGACTAAATGTGGATTTGAAGACCAGATGAGAGAAAGATTTTGTTGTAGCCACTAGACGCCAAAATTATGGAAATTCGGCCTCTTCTCTTTCTTGTATTCTACATCAGAAAGACGTTACTCTCTGGGAAGACTTTTACTGTGAAGATTTTGTGAGTGAATACGAGGGGCAAGATGCATCTACTGAATTTTTCAGTGTCTGAAGCTGTATCATTTTTTCAAGCTCTTGATCTCAGTCTTGCACCTTCCGTTGTGTGATGAAATGAAAATATTGAGCTGGTTCATTGTACAGGCCATAATTATGTTTGTGATAACATGCAATAGGCATATTATTTTGTCGTATTTTGCAAGTGCAGTGAGAGAGGACTGCTTAACATCGTGGGACAGAAATATTAAAGGAAAGTAACTGCGTAAAATTAATGAGTTTACTATTCATTATTGCCTCCCTTGGCAAACGTCTTCGTTGTCATCAACCATCACAACAGTATTGTAGACTGAAGAAAAACAGATTTAATTTGTAAAGCTCCGACATGTCATACTGTGGAAAGTCATATATATGAAACAACTTTGTCAGAATGGATTGTTTTGTCTGCGATGATATGGCGCGGTTTTACTGTGACATTCAACAACATCAGGTGACACAGATCAGCAAAAATATTATTGTTAAGAAATCATAACGCCAATTAATTTGTAGACTAGGCAAATATATGATATAATTGTAGGCTAGTAAACGTTAAAAGTGTATATATATGTGCATTGAACCGATCTGAGATTATTCTTAATGCAATAACTGGATGACATTTCAGTTGATTAGAAGGTATAACAAGCCTATGGTTTGGACCGCCTTTTTGCCTTTTAAAGATTTTAACACTAAAGCCAATATCGTGAATGTGAAAGTGCATAGAATTTCTATTCATTCAGATTCCGTATATTTTGGAAGATATGAGTCAAAGCTATTAACAGCGCGTTCCATCTTCAAATATGACATTAAAATAGCTTATTTTTAACAAATCGAAGACCGAGCCTGAGGCTGAGAGAATGCACATTTCGTGTGTTCTCTCTTAATCATTATGAGTCACATCGGTGTCTGAGAGACAGAGTGACGAAAATTATAGCGTAATGGCTGCGACACCCGAAATCAATGGCAATTATATTTACATCCATAAGACAACGCAAGCTCACCGTGTGTGAATTTCTTGTTATTGTAACCTCATAGTGAGGCATACGCCCATCGTCCTGCTCCCGATGGACAGTTTTGATATGCCTTGTGCAAACAAATCGATTATGAGATTTAAAACGATACCAGATGAAACGTTTGGGGCGAACGGGTGAAAAGAGAGGGGGGAGGGAAGGAAATGTGAAGTCTCCAAAAGCGCAAAGTTATCAGGGTGGACTGTTAATCCATTCGTGCTAAAAAATGCCTACAATGTTGGAAAAGCTTGACTGCATTGAACGTTGATCGGAATGAAGTCCATCGGCCTTTAAATGTCGTCGAATACAACCAGTCTCTTTGGATAGTGAAAAATGTTGGAATAAACAGCTGAGGGCAGCAGTCAGCAGATGAGCACCGTCAGGTTGGTGTGCAAGAAACAGGTAGATCTAGATTGCTACGTTTCGTCTGTTTGGAATGCAAATGTAGAATCATGTCTGAAATTTATACCAAGATCTAATATGTACACGCGTTTACCCGTAAAAGGATCAGGATTAGGTTAGCCAAGCAATGCGGGCCTAGGGAATCTTGTTTTGTAAACAACTGACAGCCATAGGACGTTGGTCCTTGGAGAATACATACAGACCAGTCTTGTCTGCCATGAAATGTGAACTAATTTAGATTAGAAGATTAATCATTTTGCACCCTGAGATGCTGCAGACCGATGAAAATACCAGAAACTACCAAATTATCAAAAACACATATTTCAGATAAGTAGTGGAGGAGTCCTAGATTTGGACCAAAATAATGTATTAGAAAATCTTTGACTAGCTTTTCACGTTTGTCCCGGTAGTGAGGGATTGCTTATGCACATGACATGCTTTTGTTTCAGTCAGTTAGCATGCATAAATTTGAGAGTGTGTCAGCTTCTTGATTCTGCGAAATTTGCTGGACATCTGTGATTCGAGTTCAGCCCGTATTCATCAGCGAAGGCCCAGGGGAGAATTCTGTGATAGTGCAGACTTGAATCTTAACTTAAGTGGCATGCCATTGGCATCACATACACCTGAATATTAAACTTGCGCAATACTATAGGACACTCCTGCTCATAGTTTGATTTAGGGCAAGGGGCAGGACTTCAAAAGAAAAAGCACATAAGTGAAATATTTTAGACACTGATGATATCTATGGACTGTCCCAAGCATACTATACTTTTTCTGCCTTAACATTAAGCCCAGCTCTAGCCAAGCACTAGACAGAAGACTGGTGTCCCAATACACTGCCTAGAAAATTTCTAGAGTTGGGAAGTTAGCATTAGTGCAATGCAGTGTCTTGTGCAAAACAACAACCATCTATTATTAATAAAGCATGTAACAGAGTTCAGAGGCCCCTTATAATTGTAATACGCCTAGAGATTCATAAAGGGACCAGTTCATCATTAACACCATCCTCATTGCTGAAAATAATTTACAGAAAACTTTAAGATCCCACCTTTAATATCATCATCACCATTATCATATGTCTTTCGTCAGTAATTGAATTGAGTTTATGTTAAATAGCCTAACCTTCACAGGTCTGACAGGAATCCAGACTTTTTCAACTATACGATTGCCCAGACATTTTGGTTGTGAGGCCACATTTTAAAGCAAGCCTTCGGAAGGAAATGAAGCATTTTGTAATGCTCTTCAACCACAATAGCTAGTCTGTAACTGAGCCAAAAATATAATGAAAACTGTCGTCTGACTGCAATGTTCCAGCGTCCAAAGATTAAACTCTGGTAGGAAATTTCGGCCTAAATGAGTAGATCTAAATCCCGGCTTAGGCTTTTGAAGATGCCAAATAGCTGATTCTTACTGTCAGCTCCAAGAGAATAGTTCTTTAATCACACTGATCCTTCCTGTTCAATTTTTTTTTGCATCTTTCCTTCAGCCAGCAGCAATTGGAGACTGGGAATACTAATCAGAGAGAGTAAAGATGTCAGACAATGAAAAGACACCAGACTCCCCCACAGGACCCACTCAACCTTCAAACGCGATAGACAATCCAGAGCATGGTGAAGCACTGTTCAGTGGGGTTGTGTATGTGTCTGACAAGGAGAAAAATCTTTTGCTGACATCTAAGGGACTCTGCTTAGAGCCTCCTACCAAGTCCACGAAGAGCAAGTCCAAAGAAGACAGTGAAAGTGAGTTTGCGTCTTGCATTCATAGAATGATCTCTGACATGTATTTTCATAGATTAAAGGTAGCCTATATCATTCCAAAATAATTTGTTACCATTGTAATGCAATCAGTAATGTAGATTCTTACTTTTGCATCCTAGCTGACTGCACATTACTAGATTTAAGGTAGATTTTCCTGTCAGTGAAAATATTTGAAATATCTTGACATGTATGCAAAGAACAGCATTAAGTCAGCGTAGGGATGATAATGTTGGACTGGTATGGCTGATCTGTTCTAAAAGCATGCCTTAAAGATGCACCTTCTTATCACTACCATCGGAAGGCAAGCCCCACTAACAAATTATGGCAATGGACACAGCTTGGACACAAATGATATTCAGATATTCAGTGTTTTTGTATCAATTTTCTTTATCCTCATGTTCATATGGGTGATAAGTTACTGATCTTCAAAATTTCTATGCAGTGTGACATCCATTGCTCCAGAAATTTGAAAAAAATGGTTCTCTAATGTGAAGCATGGGATTGAATTCTAATCAAGAGAAGTGCCCCATCATACACCTCCTTTCCTTTTTATTCTGGGAGAGTCTTAAAGAGCCAGCAACTATAGTTCAAGGCAGTCAGTAAAGTTGATGAATGATTGACATAAGTATGTGAGTTGGAAAGAAAAATATGGCATTTGAAGAGGACTTTGAAATACTTTGTAAAATTTGCTGTTGCCCATAATATGCAAGAGTTAAGTAACATATGCTGTTGGTATTTTTTTTGTTCATGTTTGTGCTACATAACCTACAGATCTCCTGCTGCCATGGCGTGATGTTGTCTGGGCTGAGGCTGAGGTTGCAGATGCTGAAGAAGATGAGCAGACAGAGTCGATATTTAATGTCTACTACATTCACCGCCAAAGTGACAAGCGGTTATGCAAGAAATGTCTGAGTGTTTCCTTGGAGGAGGGTGATGTGACTAGATGGGTCAGCATCATTCAGGAAGAGTGTATGAAAGGTAATTTTTCTCTGTGACTATTACACTTATTGTGAAGAGACTAATATGAGAAAATTGACCAACAATGACCGGCTCAAATAATCCATGTTGTCAATCATTGTTGCTTGGTCTACCCTATGTTTAGATAATCGCATCAGTTGAAATGGTGCCCATGAAGACAGGGTCTCAGTTGAGGAAGATGATAAGACAAATCTGGTGATACTTGCTTGATATTTAATTTACTTGTCAAGACATGATTGGATCATGAAAACATCATAAAAACTATTATGATAGCAGTTTGAACAAGTCCATTCAGTTCCCATGACTGTTCTTGTGTGAAGTTAAATAATAGTAATTTAAGTTAATAATTTGCCTATATTGATTTTTTGCTTACAGAGGGGTAGGGTAGTGTGTGAAGTGAAATAACTGTAATTTAATTTAATAATTTGCCTATCTTGATATTTTTTTAGAGAGAGGTATACTAGTGTTGTAGAGAGAAAGGCAGAAGTGTATTTTCTTTGTGATCCAGCTTGTACATAACCTTCTTGTATGCTATTTCAGTCCCAGGTCGCCCCAAGAAATTATTTGTTGTCATCAATCCAGTTAGCGGAGGTGGAAAAGCTAAACATATTTATGACAAAGTTGTGGCACCCTTTTTTGGACTTGCTCGCATTGAATCTACTATGAAAGGTTGGCAAAAAATGTTGATAATATAGAGTACTTTTATAAGCAATAAAAATGTTAATTTAGGTAAATAAGTACACATAACTGTATTGAGTTCCAGGGATATGAGTTTACAATGATTCAACAAGCTTTTGTATGGAAATATGGATGCAGTTCCTAAGTTAATGCCTCGATAGTATTTTGGAAATTATGCAAATTGGTGCCAAGAAATGGGATTTTCAAGACTGAACAGTAGTAATAATGATTTTGTAGCTGCTGTGAAGGTAGAAATGACTCATTTCTCCACCAAGAGATGGTGTGCTGAACTGAAGATCATATTCTAAAATAAAGAATCAAATGGGATTCCCAGAACTATGGGAATAAAAATTAGCTTTCCATATTTACTCTCCTCTTATCTGGAGTAAAATGTTTTAGCAGTGACCCTAAAGTCATGAAAGCATAGAAAATATGTCTCACAACAAATACATTTTACATACGTGGTGCTAAAAGTGGATGTCAGTATCAGAAAATGTTGAGTATGATTGTGTATGTGTGACTGTGTGCTATGGGATGCAGTATGGGACTCCCATTGCCTTCTCAAAGATCTAAAGCACTACTCTTTTATGCATCATTTTTGAAAATACATGTACAGCCTCCAAGTGATAGTTAGACTAGCATGTACAGCCTCCAAGTGATAGTTAGACTAGCTATAGGATCTAGAGTCTCTAAAGATCTACATCCTAGAGACAGAAACAAAAAACCAGTCCATCTATGTAATGTGTACTTTAGAATGCATTTTTTATTTTTCTCAGGCCTAGTATTGTTTGAAATATCATATGGCTCAAATTTGATTACTGAGAATAATATAAGACCCTGCTTTATTAGATAGTGTAGAGTTATGAAAGCATTTATATATAATATATACACTGTCATTCACTAATAATGCAAATTCAAGATGCTGTGCATGTGTATGGTTTGAGTAGTTAATTAGAGTGTAGCTGTAGAATATTTTATGTACCATCCATTTATGTTTCAGTTACAGAAAAGGCAAGACATGGCACTGAAATTGGAGAAACTGAGGACTTCACTGGATATGATGGGTAAATTTCAGTGAATCAAGATTGCCTACTTTGAATTAATATGAATCTGAATTAAACTGATAGTGGTAGATGTTATTGTTTAGATTATGGCCTGAAGTTGTTAATACAGATCCAGCATGGTTACTGCTTACAGCTATTTTGTGTTCACTTTCATTTGCAACAGTCAATTTTTATGCCAGCGACAGTCTCTTTTTATTTTCAGTTAAGTAATTTGCATTAAGTGTACATAGATGGATAAACTGCCATGAGTTTTGTTGACACCATTTTAATACCACCGATAAATTTTAAATTTGAAGAAGCAGATCCAGTATTTGTGTAATTTATCCATTTGTGCTTCTGTGACGGGGTATTTTATTTTGCATTGTTATCAGTGAAATATTGATGAATATTAAAATATGATTTAAAGTTCTTTTCTTTGATACTAGACCCATGAGCTCCGAACTCCAAAGCCTCTGTAGTGGTTATGGATTGACTTGTATGTTTGCTCTTCTTATCAATAAATTTATATATTGCAAATGTCCATTCATCTAACCTTGAGTTCTATTCCCCCCACCCCCCTTTCAAGTATTGTCAGTGTTGGAGGAGATGGCCTGTATCAGGAACTTCTTCAAGGTGTGATTCTGCAAAGTCAAAAGAAAGCTGGTGTGGACATCAACAACCCAGATGTAGAATTTGTGAAACCCAGTATTACTTTTGGTATTATACCTGCAGGTAAACATTGCATAACACCCTGAGGATGTCATTTATATGATAAGATTTATTTGATTGCTCTGTTGCAGGAGATTTCCTTAGGATGAGAGTGACTCACTACATAATAATCACAAAATTGAAAAACATAATATTTGAAGAAAAGAAAGGCTTTCCATTAGTATATATAGCAATAAGTGCATTAGAGCCAGCCTTTCTACATACTGTAGCTCTCTAACATACTAATTTCTTAATGCAAATCCTTACTCTCTTCCCAGGTTCAGGAAATCGTGTCAGTGGATGGATGAATGATGGTGTAATTGATGTAGAGACAGCTGCACTGCGCATCATTAGAGGTAATAAATATGTTCTTTTTATTGTTGAATACTGTCTTGTTGACAGTGAATGTTTGCTAAACCATGCATTTCTGGGTTTATATAAAATTTATGAAGCTTTGAAGCAACAGACTTTGTTTATAGTAAGAACAGAAATCTGTAACTGCAAACTTTTGAAAGCAAACACGGCGCTGAATCAAACCTCATAACCTCAATGTCTTTCAAAGCTAACTTTATTCTGTAAAGCAGAAATCATGTTATCACTGCTGAAATTCTTTCCTTTGGTACTGCTGTAGGAGAGCGACATTATGGTCAGACATTGGCAGTCTACAGTGAAAACAAGTTCATTTGTGCTGGAGGCCTGAACTGCGCTTATGGAATGTTTGGTGATATGATTGTCAAAAGGGATGAGCTTACATGGATGGGAAAGGCTCGTTTTCTCTGTGAGTTGCTTTTTATATTATAGACTGTATGGAGAGATCTTTACAATGAAGTGACTGCAAGATTTCAGTAATCATACAATCATATTCAAAGTTCGCATACCACACAAAAGGTGCTGACACATCCATCATGTGTGTTTTTTGTTTTTCATTGGATCAGTTTCCCAATGTGATAATTTAGCACAATGCAGGTGCTGTGGCTTGATGAAATTAATGTTTAGTGTGTGGGAAAATTCCATTTGTCACCAAACATAAACAGAGCATTTGTATTCTACACAAATTAATGAGAGTGAGAGCTGCATGAGAATTTTTTTTTTTCTATGTAATGTGGTTAATTAAAATTCAAGATACTAATGATACATCACAGAAAGTCCGGGTTCTGTACATGCTTTCCATTAAGGTACAGTGTTGAATAAAAGGACCACCTTCCCACCATCACCGCACATAAACTCAACTGGAAAACCACTTTGCTGAATTATTTCAGTTGCCAGTCTTTCTGTTCTGCTGAGAAAGAAGAGGATGTTCCACAGTGAAATTCAGTACCGACAAGCCCAGCAAAAGGATGACAAGTATGTGTTGAGATTCTGGACCTTTTTAGTGCAGTCCAAACTTTTTGCAGAATGTTTGAATACAGCAGTGGAAATTCAGAAAATGTAAACTTATTTTTCCTTGCATAGGTTGTGGGTCACAAGATTTTATCATATGTTGGGAAAAAGCATGCGCATGAGTCCATGCTGACAGTACATTAGTTTTCCACAGTTGTATGTAAGTTAATGTTGATGGGTGAGGGGAATTAACTGTATTTTGTTAAGCCTTTGCTGACAGTAATTACATTAGTTATCAGATATCTTTCATGTTCGTCAAAGAAGTATGTTACATACATTTCAGAGTGCAGGATGGCACAGATGCTGCTGACAAGCCCCGTGCAGGTAGTATCTGAAAGAAATCTCAACCTCAACCATCACTTTAATTGTGATAAGAATTAGCAAATCATTGTTTGATATCTAGAAGTGCTGGGGAGAGGAGGGGACAGATTTTAAGGGTTCTATGTCTTTGATTGCAATTAGGATGTGCACCTCTAATCCTGTAGTTGTGCTTAATACCAGGTTTACAATAGATTGTTGTTTTACCACATAAATTCTAATTTGGTCAAATATGTGAAGCATACCAACAGTCAGTATACCTCTGTCAGACTAAGATTCATTGTCAAACTGAATGAAGCCAAACACTGCTGCTTTTCAGTACAGTATATATTTGTCACATGTTTGTCAGAATTCATTTTTATTATAGCAGCATCCACTTCCACTGTTATGTCTTAGAAATGAAAAATGTTGTTTATTTAATGTGCAATGTAATATATTGTTGCTGACAGAGTTCACATTACTCCTGTTTTCTGTTTTGACCTCAGAATGGACTGTGCTTGATGGCAAAAGCAAAGAATATTGTGGCATTCATGCGTTTGTGGTGGAAATGGTTGACGCAGGCCAACGCTACATCTTGAACCCCTTTGGCAAGAGTGTCAACTTATTTCTTGATAGAGGTTGCAACACTGTTGGATTTTTCAAACATCTTATGATGATTGCTAATGGAAAGAAAATCTCGGTAGGTAGGCCCTAATATTTAAATTAACAAATTTTATTTTGTAAACCTTGAGTTGTTTGCATCTGATTTGAAGTTTACCTAGTCAGAGTTCTGTCAAGTTAAATTGAAAGTATATTTTACAAAAAAAGTTTTTATGTAATTGAACCTGTGCAAGGGAACTACTATTCATTCTTTGTAAAGGCAGTTGCCTCGACGTGTGGTCTTGTTATGCTTAGAACAACACAAGTTTTTGTATTTAAAGAACACTGAATATCATAGTAAAGATATAGAAATTCATTCATTTATTTGCACTGTGGAGTCTCCAATAGTATACAGTACTGGCAAGAAAAGTTTGGGATATTCTGTTATATTGGTATGGTAAATGATGCGACTGGAATTTCATGTTTTCTCTTTCTCTTTATTACATACAGTCTCCAATAACAAATTTGGACATGGTGGAACATGTGACAGGATTTCGCATTAAAGTTTTACGAGATGAAAATGAGACAGATGAGAGCGTTTCAGGTGCAAGGGCAAAGGCAAGACAGCTAGAGAATTTGATTAATGTTGATGGGGAAGCATTTCATCTTGACTCACCAAATGTGGATGTCAGGTAAGATAATATGTGAGAATCGCATATTAGATTTAAGAACTCAAGAAGAGCAAATATGAAACAATCTTCCTGCGCAAGGAACCTGTTCTGATGTAATTAACCTTTTGAGTGGTTTTAACTGCTTATGTTTTCTGTCGAGTTTATAATGAATAAATGGAATTTGCAGGATTACTCAGGATTATGATGCTGACTTCATTTTGGAAGGATCCTGCCTTTAATTCTTATTTGTTGACTATACCTTATGGGAGTCCTCTTCTCTCTGTTGCATAAAATCTATATATGTATATATATTGCACAAACCCATTTCTGTTTTCAGGTTGCATTCATCAGTTGTGCCCCTGTATGGCTGTCTGCCAGTTTAATGATATGACTTCAAGGAGATAACTTGCAAGAGCAGCTCAACTTGGAGTGTAGAAAGCCTAATTATTCTGTTTTTTTCTTTGTTGGTTTTGTTCTTGCAATGATTGAAAACCATGCTCATAATGTTACTGACAATTTGCATTGCTGCAGGCTTGATAAATTTTCTGCAAACGGAATAACAAGACTTAATATACAAATGACTGCAGTCTTTTTACATACTAATAGCCTAGTTTGAAGTGACCCATCACGCTAGTGAGATGTGACTGAAAATACGGCAAGGCCAGTAACTCACAGCTGCTCCCACCTCAAGCCAGATTTTATTAGGAACTTGTCATGAAAAGGTCAACATGGCAATACATCATCATTAGTTTGAATGTTCATTTGGCATTAGATGTTCTTGTGGAAGAACTTTTCAATTATTTTTGCATTGTCAGAGTAACTCATGAACCACAAGTTTTTGTGCCAAATTTCAGACTGATATGTTCGTTAATTTTTTTGTCTGTAAATGGCCGAGTTTTTTTTTTGTAGATTTAATATGAGTAATTATAAAAATCATAAAAATATATATGAAAATGATTTTTTTGAGCATGTCAGAGTGATGTAATCTGATGTGAGAATTCATAGATGAATTCTATTTTCGTACAAATTTCTGCTCATCAGAGGACAGTTTTATATAATTTGATACTCAGGTTTTTGATCTCTTAAATAAGCTGACTCACTGTTTTATACAGACAATCAGTAAGCCGTAAGTGCTTTACTTTTTAGTCACTACCTGTAACAACAGGTCAATGGGAATTAAGTATTTTCAAGAATTTTTGAAAAAGCATCCAAACTTGGTGGCTGGAATAGAAAGACAACCTACTAAAAGCAATCATAGTATTTTTACATGTTGTTAACAGACGTACGGTATTTAAAGGAGAAATACTGTGGCACTGTCATCATGACTTAAAACACAGACAAACATGTCATGACTATTCCTGTTTAATGCTGTGAAATTAAAAAAAATTGAAGTAGTGTGCAGCTTGTGATATGGTGGTCTTGAAAAGATGAAGAGGCAGTGTGTGGAATATTAATTTTGCACATTGTATGATGGTAAAACAGGGTATTACATTGTTCATGTGGAGGTTTGTGACAAATGGATGAACATTTTTTTCCCTTTTGGTTGATGAAACTACAGAATGCAACTGCTGCATTCCCTGAGCCCTGCTTAAAGCCTGGATTGAGATCAAATCTGTGCTAATTTTGGTTGGATTTCCAATAATTGTTGACACAGTCCTGATATCTTGATTCTTTGGGTTCACAAAGGACAGTGGGATGTCTCTTATAGACAGGGAAATGAGAAAAAAAAAAGCATGCTCTTACACACTTAATAAATGAAATCATGAAAATACATGAAATCATTTTCATATCAAGCATATTTTGGGTTGTTCAATATAAGAATAAGGGGCAAGAGAAATACATAAAAACGTATGAAATCATTTCATATCAAGCATATTTTGGGTTGTTCAATATAAGAATAAGGGGCAAGAGATGCACTTCTGTCTTGACAAAATTAGTGTAAATGCCATTATCAGTCTGGTTCATAGCATGGCACCCAACATCTTGTGTGAAGAAGGATCATGCTTGATTGGCAGTACTGTACTAACATCCATTTATCTGGCTTTGAGTTTTATGTCAGGGATTTTTTTTTGGGGGGGGGGGGGGGNGGGGGGGGGGGGGATGGGTCACTTGCACATGGGCTGATATATTGGCTGAGAGAGGGTACCTGTATGATTTAATCCACAGAAATGGGATGGTAGAGATTTAAAAATGCTTCACAGTAGGGTGTCTTTTGGATTAATGTTTGGCACATTTTGTAATTTGTGAAATTGTTGGGACTCTCAAAATATTTTATAAGGTAATCGTTAGTTTCTTATTAACACTTTGTAATAAACAAATTCGAGTGCAATATGTTCTACCGTAAAACTGGTTTTGGCTTACAGAATACTGACAGAAGTAAATACCAGCATATCATTGGACACCATCACGGTGCTTTGCTGAATCATAAGCAGACCTTTGAAAAACTGGATGCATAGATGCCACCTATGAGAAAGAGTTTACGAACCACAGATACATGATGTGTTCTTTGTTAAATATTTCACAATACTTGACAGGGAATTTGTTTTTGTTCTGCCTTAGAACTTATTGTTGTGACTCAAGTGAACCAAAAATATGTTGTTACCCTTACATGGTTTGATGTTGTTACTCTATCTATTATTGATGTTGTTAATGCCGTGATATTACTGAGCTCATTTGTGTGAATAACATAAAATATATATATTATTATATAATATAATATTACTTTGGAAACAACCGACATTATATCACATTGTCCTGGACTGCATTAATCATGTCATTGAACAAGACCTCGTGGGCTTGAATTTGAGACAAATGGTCAACAAGGAAGTATTTTTTACCAGCACAGCCGATAAGATCGACAAATTATACTGAAAGAGTAAAACTTTTACAAATTAAAAGAATTAAAAGTCTTGAATTTATTGCAGTAGTACTCATTATTACAGAATGAAAAGCTGATTACAGTGCAAACCTTGGTTGGTATGAGATGCCCCCAAGACAATAATTGTAGGTTATCTCTTTATGTTAGATTCAAAGGATTGAAGAGATGCTGAGTCACTCAGAAAAAGCTATATGAAGACCAGAAGTTTAAGCAGTTTCAAATGTTTGTGTCTGTTTGATATCCCTGAGATGCTGGTATAGGTTTTAAACTGCACCATAATTTTTTTGGGAGATAAAGAGATGTGGAATAATGTCTGATTTGGAGTAAATCTTTTATAATAAGGTCTGACGCACACTGTGGAATAATGTAATGCCTAATACTTACGCCTGACAAATTCAGATTCCAGGGGTATGGCTTGAAAATTAGAAAATTAGAGATGGTGAGGCAGTTTGATATAGGGATAATATGAGACTGGAGCTTTGCAGTGACATTGCTGGGAATTCAACATTGTGAGATTCTACTGGATAAAAATCAAACTTTTCTGAATTGTACTAAATGCAGTTTGTACTGAACTTGCTGCATGCCTCTCTCCACAACGAAACATCCTAGAGCCATGATCTTAAATTCACATAAAACTGAAAGCAAAGCACGCGTGCATCATTTTGCATGCTATTTTATTCAGGTGCTGGCTTTGTTACTGTTAGTGTTATGTACATTTCATTTGATCTCCTCTGGTTAATATCACACTGTGCCAATGAATATACTGCTTTTTGGTCTCATATTGTTGTTGCTTGCTTTTGCTGTGCACTGTTGATATATTGCAACCGAGATTGTGCATCACAGAGGATCATATTGTGATTGGTCAATATTTAATGAATAGTAAGCCTTTGTCAGACCTGGAGTTGAGTAGGTTAGGATTGGGGGTCACTTGCAGGGAGGGTGATTCATTGTAAGTGAAAGGAACTATGGTTTAATAAAAAAGAATGGAGTGATAAGAAGTTAAAAACACATCGTAACAGGTGACACTAGTCGTATTTTGTAATACACAGAATAAATTATATGTACCTAATTAGAAAACGTCAGAACTTAACAAATTTTTAGTACCATAGCTAGTAACTTATTAAGCATCTTCATAATAAACATGTTTGTTGTGTGTACCAGAAGCCCATCCTAAGATGCTGATTACTATTCAGAGTCAAGGAAACATTTCATCTGGATCAGATACAAGTTGTTTTTTTTTTATGCACAGTACTTCTGTCTGTGAAAATTTAAATTCAAACTTTGGATCTGTTTTGGACTTGATTTTATTAATGTTATTCCATGCCTTGTGTTATGAGCCATTTCCTGCTCCCTGTTCAATGTTGTGTTTGCATTTATTATATTGTTACTGAATCAAAATTTGAGCAGCACTTACTGTTGTGTTCTGTTCTTGTGGATCTGAATAACTGACAAGGGGCCCTTTCACTATGTTAGAGCTTTCTGTTTTTAAAAAAAAAAAAACACGTATTCTCCCAGCTGCTAAGCTTTACTATCCTTTTTCAGCTATTTGCTCTACAATTCAGTGTGTTTTATTTCATTTTACATGAGACAAAATATACAGTATTTATATACCCACCTCAGATCTGTGATGTTGCTGTCTGATAATCTCAAGCAATTGGTGCTGATTTGTGCATTACACGCTATATTCATCCCTCTATGAGATCATAATTTTATTTGTGCAATTTAAAGAATGGATTGTATTGTTATGAGAAGTTATTTTTATTTCTATTAACTGTGTCAGCAGTCTTATGTAAATGGTATGAAATTCAGAAAATATGTTATTGTCTTTTTTTATTTGCAGTATTTTTTTTTGTGCCATTGGTGATTAGACCAATCCTTTTTTTCTCCCATGGTGCCATATCTCCATAATATTGTGGATTCTGTTTTTGATGTGAAACTAATTATGTATGTAGATTAAAGGATCTCTGTAATTGCCAAACCACATTCAGTGCAAAATCTAATACAGCTCACTTTAGTGTTTTAGTCAGTGGGATATTACAGAGCACGTAACCACGGAAAACAAGTGATTCAGATTAATAAACAAGGTGAAATTAGTTACATTAGCAAGTAATTCTGCCCTAAGTGTGATTTTGCTCTGTGGACTCTAACTCTAAGAGGAGCGACAGATGAAGTAAATGAGAAGCGTGATGCAAAAAGTAGACAAAATTGTATGAAATGCATGTGAATAATTTCAGCATTCTACATGTACGTGAGCTCACAATAAACTTTATATCACTGGAGCAAATTACAAGATGGCTGTTTTCTTGGTATACATAGGTACATGTATGTATTAATAAGCTACCAATGTGTTTTAATCGGTGCAATAAAAATCAAGTGAAGCTGAAAACACAACTCTTTATCCAGTGGCATAATTTGTTTATATTTGCATCATCAATTAGGTATTTTCAGATCAGTTACATGACCAACAGATTGTTGTTCACAATTTAGTTTGTTTACATGCTTTGCACATGCCGAACTGCTGTTAATGAATGGTGAGCAGCTATGCATGCATAGAACAAGTAACAAACCAGTGTAGGAGAAACAATGCCTTGGTCACATAATGTAACTGAAAATTCTAATTGGAGGTGCTGGTGCCACTGAACACTTAAGCCATACGATACTAGTTGATTTTTTTTTTTTCATATTCTGCTGTGCTACAATTGTTGAAACAGGTCTGTCCAAAACAATCTGTCTGGTTCCTTAATTTTCATTTTAACTGACTTTCACCGTATTAAGATTTGGAAAACAATCAACCTATAAGTAAATGTTCATGTTGAAGTTGAAGATGTATTACTTTGAGGAAGTAGTCAGTTATATGTGATATCACCACATTGTCAAGGGAGAAAAGGCACCCACTGGTCTACTATTCGGTAATAAGCAGAGTACTGTATTTTGCTCTTTATAGTTTAACCAACTACTGTGGGTTTGTTCTAATGTGATGTAAAGGTACAAAATGTAATAGGTGGAATTTGAATCATTTCTGTCCCCGTTACCGAATGAGTCATGTTAACCTCATAGGTTAAAAGATTAGTAGCATTCAGCACTGGACTTATTGAGGGCCTAGTTTCATCTGGTTAAACATGATTTACATTTTCATGGATTTAAAGTGCCAGAAATATTAAGGCTTAAGGCCTTTCCTCTCTCTTGCTGACCATTTGGCTTTTGAGAGTCATAAGTGTATCCCATCATGAAGAATTTTGTATTGTCACTCAGTGAGATTGTTAACATTATTGATGAGTAATAGACTGTCATGTGTTTAAAATCCGCCTCATCAAAACGCCTAGTACTTACAGTGTACAGTTTTATGATTGCTCTAAACAATGTAACAGGGTTACATTATATGTATGGCTTTTGTATATTCTTACTGTTTGAAGTTACTTACTTGGGTGAATCTGTGAAAATGACTGAGAAATATGAAGTTTCATTGTGGGGAAATTGTAAATTCCTCGTAAGTCACGTATTTTAGAGGGGTGCTCAAATGTTTCTTTTTTACTTGAAATTCATCTACACTTTATACATTTAGTATTATTTTAAAAATGAATGGCATGTGCATGGTGGTGCAAGTCTTTTCTAGTGGGGTCACCACGAAGTTAGTCTATAACTACAGTATATATATATAATATATAATATACATTACGTACATATATTTTGTAATCTATTTACAAGTCTGGCATGAACATCCTATAACAAAGAAAAAAAAAATTACTTTAATTTTTTTGCTCAGTGTTGTGAATCTATATTTTATGTACTTGTATTATATCACTTATCAGTAAATTTCATGAGTAACATGTTAATGACTTTCTCTGATGACTTGTGTGAAATACAGTATGTACTGTATATGTTCTGTACAAGTTTACTGTGTCATTGTGTCAGTTCTTCATTATCAGCTGATGGTCAGTCTAAAGAAATTATTCTGACAGAAGATAAGGAACTTAACATAGACAGTAACAATATTTTTCTTCTTTGAATCTAGGTACATGTACATGTATTTCATGTGATATTTCAGTCACAAATTGCATTGGATGCACAGAACAGATTTAATGGACTCAACACAATGAGGGTGCATTTTGTCATCCACATCATAGAACCTCCAGTCGATTTTTGGTGAGAATAATTTTTGTGCTGCAACCTACTGCTCAGGCCCTTCTTCAACCCTTCGAGAAAATTTAGATTCAGGCTCCATTTGTGAGCATGAAAAATTGATTAAAACAATTTGAACCACAAACCCTCTTTACTTGTCACACCCACAAAACGCACATGACCAAACCTCTTTATTCTTTAGCAGGTTTTATCATGTGTGAAAGATCTGCTGATTTTAGGAGATATTACTGAGAAGGGAAAACAAATTATTTCCAAACCACAGTATCTGAAATGTTCTCACGAGTCAACTGCTGATTTTAGCAGGGTTGCAAAAAACTACTTTTTTTAGTAGTTGATTAACTACAAATTACTTGATCACAAAAGTAATTTCACTACTCTAAAACTACTTTTTATAATTTGATATTCTCTACCTTACCACTACTTTTCAAAAAGTACTCACTACTTTTTTCTCTACTTTTATCATATATGAATATGAAAAAAACATGAATGATTCATACAGGTTATTAAAACAATGTCACTCTTTTACAGAATAACATTTATTCACTGAAGAGATAGAAAGGGAAAAATGAATAATAAACATCAACAGTTTTTGTATTTCAGAACGACTCAAAAAATGCCTTGCTGACGGGGCGATTGAAAGGCGGTCGGCTGGTTATGCTAAAAAAAAAAAAATGAAACACGGGGGGCCAAAAAAAATGGGTGAAAAAAAGTAGCGTGAGTACTCACTACCTTTTTTCTACTTTCACTACCCCTACAACTACTTTTTTAGCGCTGGTATTCGCTACGTTAAAAACTACCAATTTTTGTCAGAAAGTACTCACTACTTTTTCGCTACATATTCGCTACACAACCCTGGATTTTAGGAGGTATTACTGAGAAGGAAAACAAGTTGTTTCCAAACCACAGTACTTGAAATGTTCTTACAAGTCAATTTTTGCGCTTTGACATACACTGGAAACTAATCTCTTCTCGAAAATTTTGATTAGAAATGAAAGCATTTATTCAGGTTTGGAGGTGAATTGTTTTTTTTTTCTCCTGTAAAATTCCCATAATCCGCTTTGTGAGGTTTCAACTAAGGATGATAATTTTTGCAACCCAAGGACTCTTTAGTTACTAAAGAACTTAATTTTGCTGACAGACAATGAATTGCAGTTAACCAAATACAAATTCTGCATGTTTCTGTTTTATTACTTAAAATATGAAAGTAAACATGATAAAATTATGGTTACATATAAAGTGTTACTCATCATGACGTGTACAAAATGTACTTAAAATTTTACAGTACACATTTACATCACATGACACTTCACTGGAATAGAGAATCAGAACATTTTAAAAGATGAAAGTGACAGTGCTACAACACAGCCCTAACAGGAAGAGAGTAACAAGTCTTGTTTCCTTCATTCATGAATAACGAGCACTGACTGAACATATACTGCAATTGTTCAATAATGAATATTCAGTACCATGTCACACCAAGTAACGTACAACAACTGAAGTTCAAGTAAAGAGCCTTTTTGCTAACACCTCCCAAATGCAATTTAGATTGCTTCTGAAATAAAGGAAAGTATGTAGTAAGGATACCTACATACATGTATTTTTTTTTTCCTTACTGTCAGAAAATTGTCACAATTGGACGAGCTTTTCACAGAATTCATGAGATGCTCAACTCTAAACCATTCCTTTTTAAACTTACACTATACATGTATTCACAGGCTTCATCTAATCCTATAAAAAATTATGACTTTCAGAATTTTAAACTTTAAGATTTGTGTAGTTGCAAGTATGATTGGGTGCCTTTATTATTTTAAATACACTCAAATACGCTTAAGATCTATATGAAACAAGTATCATCTAAAACCTTTTCCAAGTCATAAACTACTAGGGGGCTTAGATTAGTCATATGGATATTACGTAATATGCTACATATGAAATATTTTGGGTGTCCTGTGAATTTTATAGGAAGCTTGTTTCAGTGTAATGTTTCTCCAGTCCTTAATCAAATGATACAATTAGTTGCACTACTGCAAGTCAGCAAATTGCCTTTTCCCCCCCTGAAAGTTTATGAGGTTTATTCCAGAAATAAGCTTCCATACTCTGTAACTCACACAAAACTTCAGCAATTTCATTGAATTTTGACAGGCAGGCACGTGATTTATGCTTAACCTAATTATAAAATTTCACTCTCTCATCTCCACAGATAACAGCAACAGTGATAAATCTTTTGTTCACAACGCATTATGCAACATTTCTTAACATAAAACATTCATGTTGGCATCAGTCATATGATTCTCTTGGGCAAAACACCAGGTGAAAAACAAAACAATCTTTCAACAGCATTAGGAGATATCCTTGCATCCAAACTTAAAAGATGGTCCTGGGAGAACCAGGAAGGTCTTGTAATTCCTATTTAGCTGCATTATAGAATTAGGTACCTGTGCATCAGTGTTTTCTCTAGACCACGTGATCCTCCCCTAAAATTTCAAATCTCCTTTCCCAAAGATATGAAGTGCTTGTCGATCTCCCTTTCTTTCTTGAATTCTAAAGTTTGCATAATGTGAGGAAATCCTAAAACCTCTCTTCAAATTTATAAACCCCCTCCCTATCCAATTGATGACAAGGAGGAAAATGTCTTCTCCAATTCACATGACCTGGAGAAGACACTGGTGCATGTTATTGCAGCTGGCATCAATCTCCTAGTGCTTGGACTATCCAGTACTGTAATGACTTGGTCTACAGAGTACAGTATCCCAGTAACACTGGGCAACATGGAATTCAAATTTACAATGTTTTGGACTGTAACAGCACAGAACCCTTCTCACACAAGAATGTGCTGTGCATGAAAACATAGCAGGCCTAATCAACATGTAATGCCACAACAGTTGTACATGTATTTATATCCATTTACATCCAATTGAATGAAAAACAGTAACAACATTCATTAGAACGGCTGCCACTGAACCAGGCACTCTACCTCTCTGCCATGCAATGATGGAACACTGTAAATGTAAACATGTAGTCGTTAAATTTGGATATATGATTTAGAGTGTTCTGTTATTGAACTGCTGATCTGCTGGAGGGCACCTCTCATGGGTGAATATGACAATGTCAGCAAGTGCCCACCAAAGTTACCTTTGACTTTTTTTTGAGAACTATTGCAACAAATTATAGTGAATAAATTACACCAACAAATCAAGCCTTAAAACAGTATAATATATTCTCAGTATCAAATTCACTAACATTTTCAAAGGGTTTACTTCAGTATCCTTTTAGCTGTCTATGTACATATATATGGTAGAAGCCTGATAGTTCAACCAGCTTTAGATCAAGAAACTTTTGAAGATGTTATTTATGAGAAGTTCTGTGTTATCCAGAATGCATTTTATAAGAACGGAGCTATTAAGAATATTGAATATGAGTGTGCCAAGCAGGGAACTGTATAAGCAATATTTGTGTTAACAGAGTTCCACTGTACCTGTACACACTCTGATAAAAAAAAAAAACCACAGTAAAAGTGCTTTGCTTTGATAGTGGACTAATCCAGCTATCATTTATAATATGTCATGGACTAATCCAGCTATCATTTATAATAATATGTCAAACATTACATAGTGGTGTTTCTTTCATATAAAGGATTTTTATAATCTACATGTTTGTGGCCTTCTACATGGAAGATTATGAGTATAGCACTGGTGTTTGATAAAACTGACAAGAATTAAAAGAGCTGATGGAAGACAATGCATATGGGCATCATTATTATGTTAACCTGAAGCTGGACCGACACAGCAGAATGGTGGCAAAAAGTGATAAGACTATAATCAAACTGTCAGAAATTCAATGAATAATTATTAATGCTGCATAGAGTGTTTAGGTCCACTTCCCTCATAGTCCATAACCTACCAATTTACATGTATTATAATGTCTCTTCAGATCAGGATATTTAGCAGTGAATATAATACTGTACTTGGATATTTATCAAAGTTTGTGTGTTAGCCTTCCACTATATCAACGGTCTCCACCTGCAAATTCCACCTGTTGAAGAATACAGCACATGCTCTAAAAAGATGTCATTAAATAATTTCTGACTGACTGCCTTCTGTAAAAAGCTTGACTCAAGAGCAGATTGACCTAGGCAACCTCCAATTTTGTAGAGTGGACTAAATGTATCAAAATCACACTGATTCCTCCAGTCACATCCTTTGCCTATTTCTCTGAGGAAATCATTCCCCCCCCCCNTCCCCATCCCATCTTAATCCAAAATTACCTGTCAAATCCATTTTTTGGCCCAACTTACTTCAAGGAAAGTACATGCACAAAATGCCACCCTGCTAATTCTCTAGTACACTAACAAAAGATGCTGCAAAACTAGTATTGTGACTGATAATATTCTTTTTTCCCTTCTGAATAAACTGTGACTTCAGACAAGTAATAGTGATTCTCTCTATTTTTCTCCAATAATCAACATGATTGATTTGGGCAAGGACTATGAAAAAAGACCTCGATGAAATGATGAAACACCTATTTTAGGATCTCATAGAAGCTCTAGGATGGTTAATATCATCGCATGCTGACTTTTGTCTAGTTATTCACAAACAATCTTTACATCTTCAACAGCTGACATTTTATAAAGAAGAGTCAAGTATGTAAAAGGGTTCTAAAATTGCAATCAAACTTTCACCAAAATAGATCTCTTTTTCACTACTCTCTATTAGGCATCAGGTCAGGAGTGCCCTGATATGTGAAATATGCAAATCCATGAAAAAAAAAAACAACAACAAAACCAACAACAACAATGTAGACGACAGTCAAAATGAATTTATCAAAAATGGATGTCTATGGTAAAACTTTCCAACATTTCCTATATATGTGGGGAATAATAACAGAAGCTTGGACCAATAAGGAAGATCAAATCCTATATTTACAAAAATGATGGCAGCAGAAAAGATCCTAATACTGTAATACAAACCTATCACTATACATATTTACACAGTTGCTTAAGAATGCTATTTACAGTGGTTTTAAATGCCTGACTTGGCAAGTTTGTTTATCAAGAATAATAAAAACACCACTTTCAGTTTTGATGACTTCAATCTGACAAGGTTCTGAGAAGGGCACTCTTCAACATGTGTTTTTTTGTCTTTCAGTCAGTACAAAGTGAAAAACAGAAGAATGTTCATTTTTGTTGCCCTCATTGATCCGTGCAAGGCCTTTCCTATTGTGTTCAATTCGAAGTTATTCCACAAATTATCAAGTCAGGTACAGGCAAAGACATGTTCAGAATAGTACACTCTAATCAAGTCTTGTGTTTCTCTGCAGTGGGAAGTATCCACCTATTTAACTGCCAATAAGGACTAAGGTAAGATGAAAATTTGCGCCCAATTCTGTTTTCCATAATAATATGTCTGAGTTTCTCATACAGATAGGCACTGATGGTGTGAGAGTTAACTTTTTATCTGATGGCTTTGCATTTTTTTTTTAAATTACAAAGACAGAATGCCAAATACACTAGTAGCCACTTAAACTTAAATCGCATTACTGACTGACATAGGGAATTTTTTTGTTGCACCAGTATGTTGCATATTTTGTGAATGCTCTACTGCACACCTGTTTGTGGATTTCTATTCCAGTCTCTTTCTGCCCTGTTCATATACCAATACTTCACTTCTTAACAGCTTTTGCTTTTATCACCATCAAAGATAAAAGCTAAGAATACATTTGTTAAATGGACTATGGAGGTAACCACAGAGTGAGCAAGCCAAGAGGCAAAGCATGAGCAAAGTGCATCATCAAAAATATCTCTATACAACATACAGTAGTAAGTTTATTGGGAAAAGCTACAGTTAACTACTGAAATAGAGATGACAGAAACTCTTCTACTTTATTTTTTTTTATTACACTTGTAACATGAAATAATAACAGCCTGGCTGAGGTGTACATGGCTCCTAATATGGTGCTCCTATCAAGTCCCTTAATACCTGTGGCACTGAGAATGTAGAACTGATATCATATTTAGTATGCAATGCTCTTCACAGACGTGCATTCGACAATCACCAACATTCTTAATCCCATCAGCTGTCATCAGCCTTTATTTACCATTGATGAGCATTGTAACAGCACATGTTGATTACCAAAAAAAAAAAAAAAAAAAANAAAAAAAAAAAAAAAAAAAGACACAGCACATTCCAACAAGCTTATGGTGAAATTCATATGTCACCCAAAAGCACCTGTATTATATTTATAAGCATCTTTCATGATATTTGTCAGACTAATACAAGTTAGCCAATATCACTTAAAGATTCTGTGTTTCAGAATAATATTTGTTTTGTATCATGTGTTTTCGTAATACACATGTTCGAGTGCAAACACCGTTGATGACCAAAGAGCTTTAACTGGCATTTCCATAAAGTAAAACATAACTGTAAGCCTCAAGTACTATAAAATCTGCGTAATCAATCAAATCAATGGATTGGAATGCCCTAATCCTAAGTCCCTGATTTTCTATTTTAATCACTAAGAACACCTCACAAACTCAACATTATGGACTGAGTTCACAATGTCCTACTACATATTACACTCAAACATATTGTATATACATGTATTCAAAATAAAACGTCACAGGACATTCTACACTGTTTTGAACTTTTAAGGGCTAATCTATGCTAGTACTATACTAACTGTACTAATGGTACTAGGAAGGTGTGCAAGGGTCTCTGAATGCAGTTCACATTACTAGATCAACAGATCTAATCTTAAATCTAATCCTAAGCAAATCGAGATGGGGTCTTTAACTCTAATTCCTATCAAAGCAGGGGACTATCAATCTCATTCTCAACATGTGAGGCCCATCCAGAAGTCCTCCTCTTGGCATAATTGTGCTGAAGTTTATTATTTTGTTCTAACATTTACAACTGACTTGCACTAAGTATAGTTGAGTAAGATGTGCAGCAGCAACCTTTTAAAGAAAAAAAAAGTAACTCAAACAGTGAATCAGCATTTGTCATGCTCATATATATTTTATAAAGATAGTAAAATCTTGGCTTAAGAGGACAAGGTGGCACTGTTTTCTATCAAACAAAAGCTATGATGGGTTCTTTTAACATTTTCCTGTGATTCTAAATTTGCAACTGAATTTCTGTGGAACTGAACGAATCCCATCAAGCAAAAAGCTGCACAATATATGCATGTCTTCAAAGTGAACAACATTTTCTGAACTTTTCATAGTGAATACTCAGTTCAAACTTAAATGTTGAAGTCAAAGCATTCCTGACAAATTGTTTTATGGAGGAACAGGCATGTTCCAGAAAAATTTCTGAAATATGGCATTTTTGTCTTAGGTGATCTGATTATGACCATAACATTAACAAGACAAATGTACAGAAAATCTCAAGATCAACTCTTATTAGGTAGCCATGATTCTAAAAATACTGAAATCAACTTCTTGTCTCATGACACCTGTCAAAACAAACTCTGCATTGAAGATGGGAATATTCCTGCTACGAAGATCTTGTGACAGATGTAGGTCAGTCAGGCATGTAATCACAATAATTTTTGGATGACCTGTGTCATCCAGAGTAGAAGAAATCTGTTTGACTGATGGGCGTTTCTTGACCACAGCACCTCCTGCACTTTCTATGATGGTGACAAGCTCACAGACAGGTGGAACCACACTTGGAGTGATATAGAAAGTCAAATCCTGAAACAGTGATCTCTTTTGAGCCCTTCTGAGGGACTCTTCCAAACTGCAACCTAAAGTCGTCTCTCCTTTCTCATCTTTAAGGGCATAATTAGATTCTTCTAAAAACCTCTCCTGAGCAAAACTGTCTTCAATCCACTTTTTGGTGACAATATGGCGGCATGTGTTGATGGCAATAAAAAACTTTATTGTTCTTGCAAGGCTGGGGCATACCAGATGAGTACAGTGACGTGGATTTGTTACTGTTGTGCCACCAAGTTTTTTAACAAAGGCCTCTAATTTTGAAACTACTGACTTTGGGTAAAGGGTAAACATAACTCTCGGGGCACTTGTTTCTACCTCAGGAGCGGGGACACTGATATCAACTTTCTGTCTCTTTGGCAGCGGTGGTCCACTGGTTCGTCGATTTTCTTGACCTGCCAGAGAGAGCATACTGGGACCAAATTTCTTCCATGTGTCTTTATGAATTCTCAGGGGGCTTTTCCAACCACCCATTAAATGAGAGACACGTGACAAATCCATATGGAACTCTCTTCCCTGCCCAACTTGCAGATAGCGGACATGAACAGGAAGTCGCAAGGCATCCATATTGCCGAGAACTAAATCAGACAGCCACTGGACATTCACAACAGCAATTCTCCACTCCTTTGCCTTCTCGAATTTCATACCTCCTGGCTTTTTACAAATGAGAGCAGAGTTATGGTGAGTCATGTAACCAGTGTATTTGGCACCAATGGCATTAATCATCTGTTTCAGCCTCACTCTTTCCTCTCCATCAAAATTAGTGACACTTATCATCTGGTTGAAGCCTGGCTTTTCAGAGTTGAAGGACACCGGAAGATGGAGGGCTTGCCAAGGTGGAACCATTTTCTTCTGCATCAAGCAGTCATTTAGCCAAAATGCAGATACCACACGTTTTCCCTCTTTCAATGCTACTCTGTAGACATCTGATCTCTGATTTGCACACAGAACATGAGTCACCCGATTACAGTATGAAGATTCTATCTGACCCCCATATTGCTCAATAACTTTTTTCCATGCTGAAATTTCATCACTGCCAAGAATGTTTTGATAATCAACAATACAGAACACACATCCAAGGAGGCAGAGGTCAGGAGGTACATTTTCCTTTGGATCATGCCCATAATAAATGGGACCTGATGGAGACTGAGCTGGGGTGACTGAGGGCCCCTGAGAAGGGGTTGATGCTGAAGAGATGGAAGCAGGTGGCTGCTGTGGTGGGGGAGGTGGCACTGCTGCCCTTGCTGGAAAAGGGTATTCAGGTGGTGGGGGTTGAGGCTGAGGCTGCATTGTCATGCCCAGCCCTGGTACCTGATTCAATTTAGCTGCTCCTGGCATAGACGGTCTGAGGGGTACACTCACAGGCATAGCAGACCTGTTAGTTATGTTACGCAGAGTGTTCCTGATATTGTTTGGTTCATGTCTTGGTTGGAGTCCCATTGTTGGCACAGGAGAGGGCAATCGGACTCCAGTTGCTGCTCCAGGTGAGCCAGCTGGATGAATAGGCTGCATTCCAACTTTTTCAGGTGTTGTTGGTTCAGATGAAGCTTTGTTATGGATACGACTGCTGATTTTTCTTGCCAGTGCCTCTTTTGCATTGGGTGTGTCAGGCCTTGGAATTTCTTGCCTGTCATCAATGCTGTAGTGTCTTGGTGCACCAATGCCTGCAGCAAACTGGTCATTTTGGCCGGAAGAAATATCCATGAGCTCTGGGTGAAGTGATGCCATTCCTGTTGACATGCCCATCATTGCTTCTGGCTCAAATTCAGGTTCAGGGGATGGGGTGGGTGGTTTAGGCTTTGGATATTCTATCAGCTGCGGATGGTAGACCTCTTCGTCTCGTCTCTCTTTCTTGATAATGGTGTCCGTCACCCAGTCAGGTGTGACAATTTTAATTCTGTCTGCATGCTGCACTGCAGTTTCATATTTTGATCCTTCAGTGCTTGATGTTATGAGGTGTGTGACAGTATTATCCAAATGCAACTGACACTTTCCTCCATGATAAATCAGCATTCCCCACAATGGAAGGACATCTTCACTGTCAAGCTCCCATGGACAGGCTGTCACACCAGAAAACAGTCGCCCTTCCAACGAAAACACTTCTTTCGGCAATTGCTTTCCACATTTGACAGACAATTCTACCCAATCACTAGTAACAATTGGGAGTTCAAACAACTCTTTTGCTTCTGAGTAGTCGTCTGCGGTCGTACTGTCAGCAATAACGTGACTAACCATTTCACTAAGGTACGAGTCTCTTTTCGCGCCATGTTGCTCTAAAAGAGCAGTTACCTTGTCACTTATATTCCCCACGACGTAATACGTGACGTCCTTAAAAATCTCCGATTTTTCTCCCTGGCTATTATCAGTGTCTGTAGCCATTGTTACAGTTTCTTTCCAATCATCCGCTGCCTTAGACAAACAGTGGATGCTTCAGGGCATTTCTTTCGGTTTCATTACCCTCTCACTCTGTTTAGAGAAGCGGATTCTTCGTTTATGCCGAAAATAGGCTAGGAACATGACGAACATGCACAGAGTTCTATTATTGACTAGAGGGCTTACTTCCTCATACGCGAGGCTGGCTCAGCGTGCCACATAGAGCAGCCGTAATGGCCGACATTTGGGGGCAGTCCGCCTCTCTCACTCGCGTTTCTATTGTTAAGATACAATGGACCGTTGGGGTATTAACGGGAGTTATCGCAACGGGAGGACTGTGTATGTGATGAAAAATAAAGGGAGGAAGGGGTCAAAATAAATAATTAGAAGAAATTTAATAAATAAATAAATTAATAAATAAAATGAATTGATAAAAACTGATAAATAAAATAAAGAAAGAAATATATATAACATAGAAAGTTAGCACAACGGAAGAGAGCAAAATAAACATTGCGCATACAAAAAAATAAAGAGCCTTTTTAGCTATTTATCAAGGATTCTTACCTTAAGATGACATTAGGTCCAGGACATTGCTACATTATAACTCAGCACATGCCTAAGAACTGGATTGAGGTGGCAGTTTCACCAGTTACTCAGTGACATTATAGATAGACAATGATGATAAAATTAAGAAAAACATGACCATTAGATCAAATGAGTAGCTAGAGCCTGGACTGAGCCCGATACTATTAAACCAAACTATTAAAACATTAGATTAATGAACTATAAAAGTGCTACCATACAATTATCATACTATTTCTTCAAAGGCAAAGCCTGTTTAACAGTTGACAGATGATGAATAAACATGCTAATATATCTGTGTATAAATGCTTACAACATTTTCATCAGTGAAAAAAAGGTAAGATTCATACTATTTATTATTCACATCCATAGTTAAATAACAATAATTCCAGGGTCTAAAGAAAAGAATAAGATTTTGAAAACAAGAGGAGCAAAGGAGCCACGTGTTGTGAAAAGGTTACGAATTTAAAAGCTAAAGAGACAATAATACACTCTATTAATTTATATAATATGATTATATATTTACTTATTCATTTTAATTATTTATCATGTTCTTAATAAAAGAAACCAATACAGCTTAAATGGGTGGACTTGAGAAAATATGAAATGAAAAGGAAGGACTAGAGGCCATATTATGCCATGGAACTTTGTTCATGTGGAGGGGGCAGTAGCTCAAAACAAAAAAAAACAACAATAAACATCTCAAATTAAAACAATGAATTAATGCGAGGAACTGAAGACAATGACCGAGAGCATGTAAACAAGGGCTCTCTTCAGTGAGCCAGTTTGCCCCCAAATCCTGGAACCAGCGATGCTCTACACGGCATGCGGCATACGGCCCAGTAAGCCCTCTAGTCAATAGTAGAACTCTGTGGTGCGAACATGTAGAAGAAGCCTCTATCGATATGTGATGAAAAAAGTGTTATTTTGCAAAAAGACTACAGACACTGACAACACGTTTTAACAAGGTGTAAACTGTGACATGGTTATCTCTCTTGGCATTTTATGTCAGCCTATGACATAATGTAAATATTAGACCTTATAGCTATTTAATTAATGCCGCTAAATATTCACCATTACATAAAAAAAGCTTTTGTGAGGATGCTAAATGGATTTGAGCCTACATCCTGTTGAGTTAACAAAGTACCAATAGACTACCATGAGTATCATGAATATCGTGATAATAAATTCGTTTGTACGTATATCTGCAGTGCTGCCTTGTCGCTGATTTTTGTAAGATGAAATTTATCCTTCTTAATAGTTGGAGCCAACCGTTCAGAGAATGATTTTTTGTACGATCGCCGTGCTGTTGGAATTCGAGGTAATGTCGTAAAGTTACGCGCTAAGTGAATGTTACAAAAAAAATGTAATGAAACAGACACAAACAATATTTGGAGAAAAGAGATAAGCGCATACAGAATCATATATGATGTCATAGTTATAAGGAAGTAATTTTTAAATTAATTTTATGATTAATAAAAATATTTTCCTAACTCATTTGAAGTAAATAATCAAATATTATTCTGCTTTCGATAATTCAGGTTTTGGACTTCCCCATGCAAGTAGTGGATCTCGGGGCTGTCAAGCCTAATGATTTTTCACTAGCTCTGGTGAAATATAGACTAATTTTTCTAGTAATTTGTGAAGGAAATCCGGAAAAGTTGCAAACACAAAATAATGTTTTATTTTTATAATTTATTTTGTTATTTTGGCCCACTATTAAGGCAAATGATAATCTGAATACTTTATATAAATAAATAGCAAGTAAAAATGAGCACTATATTGTTGCTTAAATTCAGCCTGACCATCATCCTGAGCATAGATAGACGACTCTGAACGCCCTCTCTAAACCTACATTCAGAAATCCATTAAAATATATGTTCATATCTATCCGAGGTGGAGCTGTCGAAGTCCTGGCAGTGCTCGCGTCCCAGCACAAAGCTATTAAGTGTATGTAGTTTTACATTGTTCCCCCCATCTTTAGTGTTATCTGTTAATTTCAGACTTCCAGTAATATCTCTACCCTCTAATAATAAATAATTGTAAAATGCAATTAAATACTTGTCTAAAATATCAGGCTTTCTCCAAGGGTTAAAACGAAATATGGCTTTAGAAGCTAGTGAAATCGCAAAAATCAGAGTGGCAGCCCGGGTAGTACCTGGACTAAACTCGTATTCTCTGCTAGTCAAGTCTACCAGTCGTAGAGCTCGATCTAAATCCAGGGCTACTCTTGGAAANTCAAGTTACAAGAAATTCGGAGATTCGTGCCATCAAAAGGAAATTCGCCGAATCCGAATTTCAGTTTTAGGATTCGCCGAACACGAATTTTGTGTTCGAACATGCCCACCCCTACCTGGAACTACCTTCCCTTCCGGACTAAACTCGTATTCTCTGCTAGTCAAGTCTACCAGTCTTAGAGCTCGATATAAATCCAGGGCTATTCTTGGAAAACAAGTTCGAAGAGTAAGTTGATGATACTTGAAATGGGACGAGTGGACTGCTACCCAATAATACATTGAAGTGAGGTTTATTAACAGCATTTGGGGGAGTAACGTCGTTACAGCGCTTTTTAAATCAATATTACTAAGTAAAACTAACTGTAACGATAGATTTGCAGCATAGTCGGCAAAGATTTATGTATAACAAGACGGCTTAGACGGGACACTCTAGCCTCTAGGAAATCGCCCTCAAAGAGACGGGGCAGTTATTTACTTCACAGCCTAGTATAAGTACGTCCACAGTATTTTTTCATAAAATTTAAACTGCATTTTTTAAATTTTCACTTGACAATTCCTCAGAAGACACCAAATGACCAGTTCACCAGTGTTGGGATTTGCACCCTGGTCCTCTGCTCTGTACCCAGCATTACTCATGATGCATATGCATAATAATATCATAAAGCAATTTAGGCTAGCTGACAATTGGTCCTGACGTTTTGCACATGGGTCTGCACCATTTGCCGGTTAGATTTTCTCACTTTATGATGTCATGCAGCATTAGTAATGGTGGCATACAAAGGTTGAAAATCCCAACATTCTTGCAATATTTTCATAGGAATGGTCGGAGGGAAGGAAAATGTATGCCATTTAAAGTTTTTGAAGGAATAACAATGGATTATTTTTGGCTGTAAAGCAAATAACTATCCTTGTCTCTTTAAAAAATGTCCAAGGCCTAATTATTGGTTTCCCCCTCAGCAAAGGGCTAGCAAACAGCTTAGTTAAATAGACCTTTCTTAATGAGCTAGGGTGATCACGTGATTCGCGAGCTATTTTTGGATCGGAACAGGGCGCTAACTTCTGGTTTACCATGTTTCAATATAATGGAAGTAATGGAAGGGAGAAATCTTGGGAGGATTTCCATATGTGGTAACTGGCGAAAAGGAGTTACGCTCACTTTGACTGATGCTTCTGTCTTGATGGGCATTAGTGTTAAGGTTAAGGGTAGGGTTAGGGGCGGGTAGGGTTAGGGTTGTATTAGTACGTTATTCGGAAAATGTACTGACCATAGTTGTAGGAGATACCACATATGGAAATCCTTCCGAAATCTTCATCTGGTGTTGAGACAGACATTTTCGTACATGGATAATTTGTGAAATTGAGCAACACAAATTTGGGAAGGAGAAATATATCAAAGAATTGCTCAATTGCCATGTCCTAATTCCTGAAACATTCGTAAATTGAGTTTATTAAATTTAGCTCCACTCAGTAAAAACTACTTGATAAGAAATTCATTTGCACCGTGTGGCTGCAATTCCCATGTTGCCAGTTTGCCCTATGCCCTATTTCATTTTTATATATCAGTTGACCTGAAACAGTTTTCAGACCATGGTCAGATGAGTAGGGATTCATCTTGGCAATTTACTGGCACCTAGTAAAAGCTTCATCATAAGCAATATTGTGTAATGTAAGGTCATTGCATCAAATAGAGCTAGCCTGCATCGCCGAACACAATAGTTTCTAACCATATTTATTGGTCCCCAGGAGTGAGTGTACCACCTGGCCTGCTCATGAATATTCCATGAGAAAGGTATATGACAGTGAGTTTGATATGAAACTTGGCAATTGGCAACATGGGAAGTGCAAGCCAAATGATAAAATAAAGTTTTTGCTAGGTACAGTCGAGCACGGAAAACTCAAATTTCTCCGGGATCGAAAAAAGTGTTCGAGATTTCCGTAATTTGAGATTCCCGTGACGGCAATATTTTCACAATTACCATCGACTAGAGGGACTGGTAAGGGGAGATAACCACACGACACTAATCTGCTCTGATCTTAACATATTTAGAATTACCACCCTTCCCTGTTTCCGACGTTCCACATAAAATTATGACAAATAAACTGAATTTAATGAACAGAAGACGAAAATCACCTGATTTCGTCAGAGTAGATCGAACTTCGGTGCATAAGTGTAATCCTGATGTGTTCGACATTATTCGAGAAAAAGAAAGAATTTAGGAGCGGCACTATTGCCAGTCTGCTATTACCTATCGCCCCGCCACGTCACTCTATGCGCATCGCGTCATGTTCGACGCAATAAAATTTATCGCAGCGTGTGTTGACCTAGTCCACCACCCGCCAGGTCGCTCTGCATGCTCAATCACTACACCACCCCCCTCCCGCTGATTCAATAGAGCCACACAAAGCATTGTCTTGATCCCTTGCCCATTACCACGGCACTCCCGCACACCTTTCCCTTATCACTAACACTGGGACGAGCAACGCCAGACAAAGAAAGGCTTTTTCGGTCATTTCGCCGCTTTGAGATTGGGTAGATGATGATGAAATTGTTCGAGAAATGCGTGTTAAGAGTTCGAGAAAATCGTGTTAACAATACAAAGAAAATAGAGGCATTTAAAAGGGGCCGATAACAGCGTTCGACATTTCCGTGAATTCGAGATTAGTGTGTTCGAGTTTTCTGTGCTCGACTGTAGTTTCTACAGAGTGAAGCCAAAACAAATAGAAACAAGTATATGTGGACAATGATCTCATGACATCCTGTACAGGTGGAAGTATTGATAGATCCACAAGAAGTGTTGAATAAAGTTTGTTGAACTGATTGTCAGTGGTGAATTATTGTGTACATGTTTGCAGGGCGCTGGAAGAAGACAAAACAATGTCTGAACAGGCTGTTGACCAGGATAAGCAGAAAGGGGATGGCAAGGTGGCAGAGACCAGTGTAGAAGGAGAGACACTTTTAGAAGGAACTGTACTGGTAGCCAGCAAAGAGGCACACTTGAAGCTAACATCCAAAGGCCTTTCTTATACACCAACAAATTCCAAGAAAAAAGCTGAAGGTACCAGTGTTTAAATCTTCTTTGCAGTGTAAACTGGTACATAGCTGTGTAGCAGAATGCATCGAAGATAACGGCTGTGTTTAAATTTATGATATCTTATTGCATATACTCTTTTAATGAATGAAGGCTATTGTTTGCTGTCTAAATAAATCACATCATTTTTTTTAGAAACATTCTGATGTCATTCTGAAAATTTCAAACAAGGCCTGGTGTAATTTCAATTTGTATTTGTATGATCTGTGCGTATCATAGATGATGTTTAGGTTTTAGCAGAGATTCTATTTGCGTCAGCTCTTGTGCAGATTTGACGAAAAATATTAACTGACTAGGCTAGCAAACATTAGCAGGACAGGAAAGTCAGAACATGGGGACCTCTAGTTTCATGAAATTATTTTGAAGAGAAATTGTCTGATTTGAGGAGAAAAAAGAAAATTATTTTCCTCCCAAACTGATGTTCTAAACTGAAAAATAAAGTTACTTTCCTCCCAAACTGATGTTCTGAAAAAAGGTTCAGTTCAATCCATTTGTTTGTGGAGGGAGTCTAAATATCTTATCTGAAGGACATTTGCTGCTGTCAGATGAAAAATTTAGTGTTGTGCAGTCAGTCACAGCCTAGAGTTCTCTGAATCAAGTTAAGAGCCAAAGTCAGATTTTGTTTGCAAAATGAGATGGTCTGCTAATTGTGGCCCAGACCTTGTGTGTTCTTTATTAGTTTTTGCAACTCAAAGTCTGTTGAACATATTGTATAAAAACAATATACTATACTATTACTAGTATTACTAATTATATCGAATCTAGACTTCTCAGTTTGCTGGCGAGACGTGATCCGTGCTGCACGTGACCCTAAAGCCCTAGGAGACCATCAGCATTCCACTTTCATACTTCATTATATCCATCGCCGTTCTAACCATGTGCTGCGGCCTCATTCAGTTAAGATAGAGGATAAAGATGGGCATGCAGAGAAATGGATAAATCTCATTAGTGAGCAGTGTCACAAAGGTGAGTATGATCAATAGATATAGTATGAGGAGTGTGGATCAGGGTTTAGCTCTTATACGAAGACAAACTGTACTTTATACTGAAGAGGAGAGGCTGGTAATCCTTTACTAGACATGTCAAAAAGTGCCGAACTGCTTGTTCTGATAGATGAAAATTGTCCTGATCGGGAGAAAGTTAGAAAGTGGTAGCCCAAACTTCTGACAGACTAACAGCTACATAATATGGATGTCCAATTATCATGTCTTTGCATTCAGCACATGCTGTACTGTACAGCAACATTTTAAACTTATTCTGATGAAAGGGTTTATCTTTACCAAAATTGCCTGTCGGAAAATTAAATGGGTAATTTTCAATAGGCTCTGCTTCAACAAAAAGCTTGTCTAATTTTTCACAAATAATATCAACAAGATGAGTATTGGCATATGGATTATAAACAGTTAAGTAATCTTGGTGGCAAAACCAATATAAGCCCTTTACTCAGATAATGTTAGAGTTTTCCATTGCTGAATTGTTATTGCCCCCATATTCTCTCTATATGTAGTAATATTTAAAATTTTAAAGTTTCTTCCCATTGAAGGCAAGTGTAAAGGCATGAACTGGCAGATTTGTTTCATCATTACTGAGGATCTTCTAGTTAAGAGGACTCACTCAATTTCCTTTCATGTCACCAGTAGTGATAAACTAAGTGAAGTGATGTAAGCATTCAGGTGGAATGTACAAGAAAAAGCAGTAGAATAAAGTGTGATTAATGTCTATTTATTTTCTTCAGTTGCTCATTTTGGGATTACTAATTACAGTGTTTCATTCAGGTTATATGAATTGGGGGTAACATTTCTTCCCTCCACACCCTTCCTCCCCCTTCCCCTCTCTTCTTCCCTTCCTCTCT
>JAWQUT010000050.1:156128-168069 GCA_033807755.1 Ellobium chinense | reverse complement strand
TAGGGTGATCACGTGATTCTCGAGCTATTTTTGGGGAGGAGATATTGGTAACTTCCGGTTTACCTTGTTTCAATATAATGACAGAGAGAAATCTTCATCTGGCGATGAGACAAGACATTTTCAGATATGGTTATTAGTGAAATTGTGCAACACAAGTTCGGGGAAGAGAAATATTATCAAAGAATTGCTTTATTGCCATGCCCTATGTTCTGAAACACTCATAAATTGATTTTAATAAGGTTAGCTCCACTCGGTAAAAACTACCTGGCAAAAAATTCATTTGCACCATGTGGCTGCAATTCCTATGTTGCCAGTTTGCCCTGTTTCATATCAGTTCACCTGAAACAGTTTTCTGGGGTCCCTGCTCATATTGGCACTTTACAGACACTTGGAAGCTTCATCGTAAGCAATATTGTGTAACGTAAGATCATTGCATCGATCAGAGCTAGCCTCGTATCGCGAAGCACAACCGTTTCTAGCCATGTGTACTGGTCACCGGAAGTGAATCTGACACCGTGCCTGCTCATGAATATTCCATGAGAAAGGTCTATGGAACAAAAACATTGCTAGTATACCCAGCAGTATGTAGACACTTATGTCTTTTGCCTTATAATAAATGTATTCTATTGATTTCAGTATCTGGACGTCCAAAGAAACTATTTGTTATTGTCAACCCTATTGGTGGCGCTGGAAAAGGCAGACAGATCTATCACAAGACAGTGGCACCAATATTTGAACTAGCAGAAGTGCATACAACAGTAATAGGTAAATTCTGAAATTGTTTGCAGTGTATTGAAAACTGTGTCACCTTTGTTACTGTTAGAAGGTAGACCTCACCTACAACTGGCCATGAACACTGCCTTGACCTGGATGGATTTGCTTTTACATTTCAAATAATAAATGTTTTAAACAGTGAACCTCGGATCTAACGAGGTCGCTGGGACCGACCTTCAGTTCTCATTGAAGCCGAGGTCTCGTTGAACATAAGGTCTCTGCAAAGTCATATAAAAACTGGTCTATCTCTAGTGAGAACCTTTAGCTAAAAGGGTACTTAACGTTGCACTTCAAAAATATTGCTGGTTGCTTCCCTTTGCATTTTCTTGACTTCTTGGAATGTTTTCATTTTTCAGTTTTGTTTCGAAGGACATTTTCTCTTATTTGACTCCATCAGTAATACTCAAATCTAGGCTTGAGGATTAAAGATGTATAGACAAAGCAGTGTAAATATTGAGAAATGAATGGTTTCAAAAGGCTTGGCCAATCATCAGCCGGGGTTATTATTCCATCGTTCCATTGTCCATTCCTCTCCTTTCCCCTCGCCATTTCATTGCAGAAACTTCAAAGGCTTTAATTACTCTTCTGCTAATTGCCCAGATGGTCCTATCTCTTCATCCACTGCCTTCTTACTCCACTCCTTTGCACACGCAACTGTTACCGGTAACCTTTCATGTTGACTCAGTTTTGTAGTTTGTAGACTGGTGTTAGCAATTGTTATGTAAACCTTCGGGAGTTGCTCACTGCTGGCAGTTTTATTGCGTGTGAAAAGGATGTGCAACGGCCTAACTTGAGGTTGATGACCTTGTTAGAGCCGAGGTTGCTAGAATTTTGTATTCGTTGGATCAGAGGTACATTTACTGTTACAAATAAAGAAAAAATACAACGGGCATTATCATTTCCTTTGTTGAATGTGAGGTTGGATCTGAGCTCATTGTAGTCAAGTTTCACTGTATCTATTTTCCTTTACTATAAAGTTTTAGAGGGTCTGTAAACTAATGAGATCTACAAAGTTTTTCTGCAGTATGACTTACTTTACACATGAAATTTGGAAAAGTTGCACTCGGATATGATGTGTGCAATGACATTTAAATTAGTGAGGGGTCACTTCATGCCACTCCTCTCCTTTTATATCCTGGGGGGTGGACACTAAAATTGGCAGAAGGATGAGGGACATTATGTTGATTTCAAGCCCTTTAGTATTAGAGGTAGAAATATTGAAGTACTGCTGTCATATTTTACAAAGCAGGGGCCTATTTTGTGAATAGCATAGAGACTAGAGATAGATCTGATAGAGGTTAAGTAAGTTGTTTTGATGGGGTAGTTTCGTTGTTGTTTCCTTATGTTCAGTTTTGGTTCCTTTATGTTCAGATTGCATTCTGTGATGTCTGTTCATTTATACTGAAGTCTGTGGTATTAATTTTCAAGCTGTGTTAGGACACAGGCCTTTTATATGCCTCATTCATGCCACACTGACCAGTCTTCAAGAATTTTCAGGTACAAAGAAAATGTGGGCATCTTTGGGATTCAACAGCTGGATGTTAACTCAGATTCAGACATTTTTGCTTAACTTCACTAACATCTGTGGTTTAACTAATGGGTCATTTTTCTTAAATGTAAAGAACGGTAACTTAACCCACACTCTGGGTGAAAATGCCCTCTGGCTGTTTTCTGCTGTTTGGCCTTGTAAATGTAAATCTGAGAACCAACTGTGACCATGCTATCAGCTGCAGAGGTCTGTGCTTGCACATGAATATTCTCTGGGAAATTATAAACTATTTTCTAGTACTAGAAAAAAAAAATGATGTGATAAATAGATCACCCTTCCTAGTAAGTCCAACGCAAGTGACTGCAAAATTAATGCGTGTGTGTAACCTACTCGCAAGTACTGTTGTCAGCTTGTGCTGCTCTTTATTGTCCATCATGCAAACTAATGTAATGGGTTGATTTGCGTTTCTCTACCAGATATGAGATGCTAAATTTCGCATGGCTGGGCTATGTACCTGTGAGAACCTTATGGTTGAATTCTTTTTCATGAAATTAGGAAATAGATATGCTGTTAATATGTAAAGTTACAGTGCGTATAGAGTGAAAAACATGAAGTGTATCTAAAAATCTGGTAAACCACCTAGCAAATATAAGGGAGTTAATTTCAGAAAAAAATGACCCATTGACCCTGCTTACTCTCTAGTATTCTTCACTTTTGTTTTCAGTCACAGAAAAATCTAAGCAGGCTTTGGAAATTGGAGAAACTCAAGACTTTTCAAGCTATGATGGGTAATGTGGTAATATTAAGTATTATGTATGTGAACTGCTCTATGTTTATGTGTTGTAAATGAGATATACAGTAAAACCTGTCTTATGCGATCCCTCCGACGAGCGACCCCCACTGTTCTGTGTCTTTCAAGTGTCTGTCATAATAATATAACGCCTCTGCTGGCCCCAGACAACCCACAGGGTTACATTATTCAAAGTCCGAATTGTTACAACCACTGCGCGCATGGCGGCCATAAGCTTACGTCAAATACGTTCTTGCCACATGGCCAAGCTGTCTTGCCAGTGCTCTGCGAACGGGTGGTAACATGTTGGTATGAATGTTTTAATTCCTCTGTGAACAATAGATATGCCAAACAAAATCATGCTGAGGCAATAAAAATGCAGAATACTTTCTCTGGCTTACACTATCAGACTTTGCGTTTAAATTTGTTATACCAGAACCTTAATTAAAAGCTGAATAATACATTGTCAGGTAGAGGTGTCTGTGACTGCTGGAAAGTAAGTGACGTCAGTGTTTTTGCCCCAGGCTTCTGCTGATCGGGGAAGGGGAATAACTCTGGACGCAAGGGCCAAACCCGGTAACTCTAGCTCTCCTAATTGCGTCGTATTACATACCCGCACGGTAACAGAACGATGCTCTTTCTTCCCAAAATTAACTCGGTGGGCACCATAGATAATTTTTAGAGAGAAAAATTATGGAAAAACGGAAAATTATTTTTGATGTGCGCGTCCTACTTTAAGGGATCAGGAACAATCCTATAAATAATTTTTTTTTAGTTTTATCTACCAGCAGCACCAATAGCCAGGGTTTTCAGTCTGTCATGCTTGCATTGTGTGTCTGATCACAATTCAATGTGCATAAAATAGTTCTCAAGTTTAGCAATTCCAGATATATAGGATACGAAGAGTTGAATCAAGCAAAACGAGCCATGATTTGAATGCATATCAAGAGTATTAGAGAAACCAGTTGATCGTCCCAGCCTGTTTACTGGAACTAATGGACAGGACTATGTCAGTCATGACAGACTGAAACCTCCACCCTAGGCATCTAAAATATAAGGGAAGGAATTAGTCCTGTATTGTTTCTGTGGTGTTGTTAAATGGAGGGTGAAATTATCCCTAAATGCACTTGAAAACTGCTTTGCCTTCCTCGGACAATTTTCAAGTTTCAGATATGTTTCAAATTTAGGCCCACCACACATCATACTTCTAATTAAATATGATATCCAAGGCAAACAAGCAAACAAGCAAACACCAACACCAACAACAACAACAACAACAACAACAACAACAACAACAACAAAAGAGACATATATGTAAAAGATAAGAGCTAGGGAAAGAAAGAAAGAAAGAGTGAGAAGAGCAGTAATCAAATTTAAATTTGTCTTATATTCTATGTCACATGCTTGATACACAGCAAAATGAAAGTGTAGCATGTGTCAGAATTTTTATAATATAAACATCCCCTTTCACCATATTGATGAAAGAATAGAATAAATGATGCAAGTGCTGTATGGCCACAGCTAGTTATAATACTAAATGAATTTTCTTGAATCAACCATAGTACAACTTGAATTGTTTGGTCAGCAGAGGACAGGCTAGTGGCAGACATGTATACCAGTGCATTGACAAAATTACTGTGTTTGCTTTCAGAATTGTTGTTGTTGGTGGTGATGGCTTGTATCAAGAAGTTCTTCAGGGACTCATAGTGAAATTGAACAGGGCAGCTGGTGTTGATTACCATGACCCTGATGCAGTACTTGCAAAACCTGACATTCCAATTGGGATCATTCCAGCAGGTACAGGGTCTGTTTTTGTTAAGGAGGATAGTGGTAGAACTTGAAGTTTGTTGAGAAGTTATCAAGAGAAACCGCTAGATTGTAATAGAAATCTTTACATGGGTGACTCAAGTGGCAGGTAGAGTGTCCTGAGCATACCGAGCAGAAATAGTGTGTGCTCACTTTTTATTGCTTTGGTTTGATTTTTGTCTACTTGGTTAGTCTTTTTATCATGTCTTCTTTTGAATGATATGAGGAAAAGTTCTTTCGCATTCATATTTGGAGCAAGATTTCACAAACTGGTCACACATATCGATTCTGGTGTCTTGGTTGCCTATGGACAGTCTGGAAAGCATTGCCTCATTCCAAACTGTCCCTCCCCTTCTAAAACATGATGGGCCTACAGGAAATGATGAACTGAAACTTGTAATGATAGATTACAAAGTTTTCTTGGTATTGAAATGTGGGACTTTGTCTTAACCCAATAGTCAACCCACTACCAGTTTCAGTTAATTTTGGGAAGTGTGAATATTTGGGAATGCCTGGGAATGATCTATAACCGTAATATCACCCAGAAACAAGGAGGTAAAAAGTAGAAATCATTGTGAAACGAAACAAACACATATCCTTTTGATGCACAAACCCTAAGCGATGCAATAGGCAAATATGAAACTTTTTAAGAGCTATTTGTCATCAGTGTCCAGTAGTGCTGACTGTCTAGTAGTGCCGCAGAAGCTCCCATTCATTTTTTTTTTGTTTTTTTTGTTTGGAGGCTTGGAAATCCATGAAAAGATTATGTTATTTATATTTATTACTGAAAGATTTAAAGCTTCCCTCACCTCCACTCTCCCGTCAGTATGTCTGTGTGAACGTATGCATATGTACATAATCAGATCCATCGAAAATACATACAGATCCTTCATTATCCTTCAGTTTATTTTATTCCCTTATCTTGTTTTGTTCTTGTATTCTAGTGATTATTGTGTTGTGTTTCGTTCTTGTCTGAAGGGAACTGCCTGTGAGAATCAATGAAGATACCTTATCTCATCTTATAGTATTTTGTCTAGTATAATGAAGAAATCTTCTAAACAGTGTGATTTTTGCTTTTCCCATGATATCTTGTAGCTAGCCAAGTGACTACTGCTTTGGAAGAATTATCTCAAATGCTTGTTTTAATCAAAAGGGACTGGCAATGGTACCGCAAAGTGGTTGAACCATACTTATGATGTGGAAACTGCAGCCCTCAACATCATAAGAGGTAATAACATGGACATTTCATGCTCTTTTGTGTTACAGTGGCTTAGATTGAAATAAAGGGAAACCTCGATAATAAGTACTCACTCATTAAGAGTAACTCATTATTAAGTATGAATTTCTTACATATGCACCAAAGGCATACTTAATATTGAAGTTCCACTGTAATACTTTTCATTTCCAAATGGTAAGAACAGTTCCATGACAGTATTTTTACCTGGATGCCTTGTAAATGAAGAAAAGTGTTACGGTAGTGAGCACTTTTTGCTGGAGCCCTGTATCACTCGAGGGTGGGGCATTTTAATAGTATAGTCCAGCATGGAAAACTCGAATTTCTCCGGGATCGAAAAAAGTGTTCGAGATTTCCGTAATTCGAGATTCCTGTGACGGCAATACAGTCGACTCTGCTTAATCGCCCATCCTCGGGATCACTGAAAAAGTGGTCGATTAAGTGGAGGGGCGATTAAGCGGAGGAAGTAATTTCGCCATATTTTTGGTAAGGAGATTAAATTTCTTTGATGTCGTGGTTTGATATCATGCATTGACACCTTCTTGTCGCCAGACTCAGGACAAACTCGAGTTTGATGGTGTTGTAGAGCACAAAATGTTTGATCTCCGCGGTCTCTCTCACTGGCCACCTCGCAGTAGTCCAGCAGACAATAAGGAGTAGGATGGCATGGTCGGGGTAGACCGTTCATCCACATGGCATGTTCTCTGATCTAACCGAAATCCACCAGACAGGCGCAATCAAGGCGTCGTGGGGAGGAGGAGACTATACGGCTTTCTGCGCATTAGCATTATCGGAAGGGCGAAGGCAGTGATGCGTAGCGTGGGACGAAGGGGGACTAGGGGAGGTGGAAGTGGGGAGGAAAGGCTTATCACACCTATTTCGGGGTGGCAGCTGTCACTCAGTTAACATGTCTGCCATCCGTCGCGCAGCACCGTCTGTGTACATTGTTTGTCAACTGTAACCCTTCAACCGTTGATCTTTGAATTCATGGGCGCTGAAGAGTGGTCGATTATCCGGAGTGAGAGGCGATTATCCAGTGACTTTTATATAGGCGATTAAGCGGAAAAGGCGATTAAGCGGAGTCGACTGTATTTTCACAATTACCATGGACTAGAGGGACTGGTAAGGGGAGATAACCACACGACACTAATCTGCGCTGATCTTAACATAATTAGAATTACCTCCCTTCCCTGTTTCAGACGTTTCATATTAAATTATGACAAACAAACTGAATTTAATGAACAGAAGACGAAAATCACTGCATAAGTGTAATCCTGATGTGTTCGACGTTATTCGAGGAAAAGAAATTAGGAGCGGCACTATTGCCAGTCTGCTATTACCTATCGCCCCGCCACGTCACTCTGTGCGCATCGCGTCATGTTCGACGCAATTTATCGCAGTGTGTGTTGACCTAGTCCACCACCCGCCGGGTCGCTCTGCATGCTCAATCACTACACCACCCCCCTCCCGCTGATTCAGTAGAGCCACACAAAGCATTGTCTTGATATCCCTTGCCCATTACCAGCACGGCACTCCCGCACACCTTTCCGTTATCACCAACACTGGGACGAGCAATGCCAGACAAAGAAAGGCTTTAAGGTCATTTCGCCGCTTTGAGATCGGGTAGATGATGATGAAATCGTTCGAGAAATGCGGGTTGAGAGTTCGAGAAAATCGTGTTAATAATACAAAGAAAGTAGAGGCATTTAAAAGGGGCTGATAACAGCGCTCAACATTTCCGTGAATTCGAGATTAGTGTGTTCGAGTTTTCTGTGCTCGACTGTATATGCAATTCCCGGCATCTCTGATCATTTTGCTCCTCGAGAGGCTGATTGTTTTAAGTGCCAATAAAGGCAAAACCGAGTTATCACAGGTTTGGAAGTTATGGCATTCCATACCCTTTTTCAGTATTGTTTTACCTCCACAGGGATAAAGCATTCTGTGATTACTGAATTAAACAGTTTGTTGCATTAACTAATATTAATGGGACATCAAAACTTTAATTCTAAAAATTTTCCTCATAAACTTGTCTGTGGCACTTGAGACCTCAATGGGGGATTTGAGTATAACCACAGACATAAATTTTTTTTATTATGACCATGGAACCTTATTTCTCTTGGAAGTTGTATTTCATATTTTCTTACTTTTGTATCTTTCTCCTGTGCTGTTAGCTTGCCATTGTTTCTTTTGTTTTAATATAGCCTCTTTCAACTACTGGCTAAGATCAGAATAAAGATATCTGTATTCTGATAAGGACTTTTTCTTGTGTCTGAAATCGTAGGAGAGCAATCCAGAGCCATGACAATGTCTGTACATAGCAGAGACAAGTTTGTTTGCATAGCTTCCCTTGTATTTGGATATGGCATGTTCTCTGACGTGATAAAAAGGACTGATGAACTGAGATGGATGAAAAGAGCGAGATATCCATGTAAGCATTCTTGGTTTTATTCTTCTTGACTCTTTCAAGGTTTATTGTAGGTTTGATGGGCAGAATGAAGTATTTGTAACATGTAATAAGACTTCAATAATGTTTGATTTGGTACATAGACATAAAACAGAGGTATTTATACTTTGTTTCTGTAATTTTGGCAAAAGGTCTGCTGTATAAATTTGTCAATTTTCATGGTTTTCTTTGTTGAATGTTAATGTTTACATTCTCTATCTAATATATATCTTCAGGTGATTTTGATATAGTAGTGTTTAAGCTCAGTGTATCTGTGAGGAGCAGGCAAGAATTAAATACCATCAACTATCAACAAATTAATGAAATATATGTCTTCCTATTGAATAAATTAGGGACTGCACATTCAGAAATACAAGTTATGACTCTTAAACTCTGTCTGTTAGTTCTTAAAAACTATGTAGTACTGAAACAAGAAGCTCTTCATCATGAAACTTGGGTCAAAATTTTCAGATGTTCTGTTAGGCAGTATAGTGAAAAAGAAGCGGGCATTCAGATGTGAAGTAGAGTATCTCCAGCTGGATGAACAGAATAAGACTAGGTAAGTACTTCCTATATCTTTTTGTGTAATTGAACAAATTAGTTATTGGATTATATATAGTATTAATAAACATTTTAAGTGTTTTCTTCAGGTCATTTGAGTTGGGGCAGACATTCTACCCTTGTCATAAATTTGACCCAGGATGGGCTGTCACTTTTTAGATGGATTTTTTTTTCCCCTCATGTAATGCAATCTTTGGAATGCAGAGTAACGGGGGTGATCAGCATGCGTGTAGTGTATCCTTAGGGATTTTGAAATTCAAGGGGCAGTTTTAAGCTAACTTGCCATTGCACTTTCATAGGAAGCTTTTAACAAGCTAAATAAAATGAAACAATATTGCACTGGATAGCCAGCATGCACACCATATGGATCATCTTTGAGTCTTTTGAATTAGCATGCGCCAGTATGTATAGTGTAATGTTAGACAGACGGATGAAGAAGCACAGCTGTTCATAGCCATTTGAAAGTTACAATTTGCTTTACATTTTAAAAATAGAACACCGTAAGCAGGAATGGAGGAAGAAATTTTTGTGTAAAATCAAAAAGCCTACTCATATCTAGTGAATTCTGCCCTCAGAGTATTCAGGGGGGAGGCAGGCATTTCCGTATATTGCTATCAGTTATTATACCGTAGTTTTGTAACACATATAGCTCCGCCATTTTATGGAAAGAAAAATATATACACGTCAGATTATGTCAGATTCACCTTTTGTCACCTTTGTAAAGAGCTTGATATTTTCTGTCTTTCCATCTTGGTTATTCTCATATAGCAATCTGTATATTTGAATCTGAATATTTGATAAATTGAGGTACAGCTAAGGGTTTTGTTACCCCTGTAAACTAGTGATTTTATGCATGTTTTTTTTTTCCATAAAATGACAAAACTTGAATGTGTATGACTTCCTTGTTAGCCACAAGATATAACCACATTGCCTGTGTTCTTTTTTTTTAATGATTTTTTGAAATAATTTCAGTCCTGATCAAGGCTCAGCCTTACCTGGGGCTGAAGGAGGAGCTGCAGGTACTGGATTTAGTCACAAAAAGAATAATCATGAGGAATTGCAAGTGAGGTGAAATACTTGTGCTAGGAGGGAACCATACATAGTCACTTGATCCATGGATAGCATCATGATGGAAGGAACAATTTCCAAGTTACTACAGAATTGAGAAATTGGGGAAAAATCAGAAACAATTGCGATTAGTGTTTCCAGATCTAGAAAATAACTGGAGTCAACAAAACATGGCCACCAGTTGTAGAAATATTGTTGAACATTCAGGATATTGTTTTTAGATTTGTAATTTTGCTGAGAAGTGCTCTTTCTTGCATCAACCAGAGTGACAACTTATTCTGTAAAGACACAAAACTCACTTAACTTGCTTAGATGTGGCTGGTCCTTTCAGTTTTGTGTTAACAGGATTCTATTGTATTGATCTTTAAGGGGGGGAGCGGGTCCTGATGACATTTTTGGGTCACATTATCGAAATCGACGTTTTGCTATTTTTAGCTCATTTTACCTCTGCTGAATACAGGTAAACGATGGTTGAATGCTAAAAAACCCAATTTATGCTCATAAATTGCATTTGAAAATGATAACCACAGACTTTTTCGTCGTTTTTTAGCTTGGTTTAATCAATCTGCCGTGAATTGCGACCCATCATGTTGCATTCCACTGGAAAGGAAATTTCCTCCTCTTTCCAAATATGGAGACCACAACTCACCAATAAAATTGTATGGAGTATAAAAGTGTGTCAAATGAAGCATATATAAGGTTTAGTAGGTGGCCTTGTTTCTATTTTTATCGAGGTCATGGCCTCATTTGACTTCGGCTGCTGCCGTAAATGCTCGAACTGTACTCGCCGTGGCTTGCACCAGGCATTTGGTGTTCGGGCTCAGTTGACCTCATTTTACATTGGCCGGGGCTCATCGTAATGACCTTGTTTTGTTTGTCATCGTCTAGAAACCTCATGGTTCACACGTGTTATAATATGCATTTGTGAAGCACAGAAGATGGCATTGGACTGGTTTTATAAACATGTTTTCAATATATTTACTGTCATCACTTGTTTTCATCAACTTAGAAGCTAGAGGTTTGAAGATGCCAATGTATTTTTCACTGTTGGCTATATTAGGTTTTACACCTCCCATTAACTTATCCTGGGGTGCCGTTTCAAAATACTTTCCAAATATGTAGTTTAGCTCTTCCTCCAAATTTTGACACAAAGAAAAATGCACCTGAACCAGTTAGATTTTGAGAACTTAGGCAGTGAAGCAGACACCCTAATATTTTAGGCCTTTTACTCAGTAAACAGGGTAACCTTACCCACCTAGCAACAATCACACATTTTATACTTGGGTGACTAAACCTCACCTATTCTGAGTCCACACATATATTTGCACCTATCTAAGCCTTTGAAATTAAAATCCAACCCTTCCCCCCCCTCCCCATGGCCAATATTCTGTTTTTATAGGAACTATTTAAAATTGCATATTTTTATGCTAGGTGCTATTGGCATCTTCATACCTGAATAGTAGAAGTGGTCAAGTGATTGTATTCAACTGGCACTGCTACATTTCTATACCAATTCTACATCTAACTGCAAAATTTCAGATCTCTACTTAAAGCCAGTCATGAATTATGATCATATTTGTAATACAACCCCATTCAATAAATTGGTAAGAAAATGAAGGCTTCATGATAGATGAGAAACATTTCTTTAAAACTAAGGCAGAATTAAATCTACAGAATAAAAACTAACTTCTTAACTTCAATGACATAGGGCAAATGTTAAGCTGGGCTAGTGGTTTGGGAATGGGGTGGAGTACTAGGGGGTGGGGGTAGGGGGGG
>JAWQUT010000050.1:136930-149592 GCA_033807755.1 Ellobium chinense | reverse complement strand
CCCCCCCCCCCCCTCCAAGAGAAGATCTACATATGGAAGAAGATCTGTGTGGGGCTTTTATACATGATTTGTATTTTAGTTAAAAAAACATGTTGAGTAATGCCAGTCCTTGCTCTTTGTTCTTATTTATATGTTCAAGGACCAAAGGTGGTTTTATATTGTAGAATATGGTAACTTTTGTTAATTGATGGCAATGTTGTATGCTGTTACCTTGCATCTCGCACACACCTGATTATATTTGCTTTTTCCTGTGTTGATTCATATTGATGAAGTTGCTACTAACGTTGTTGAATCATATTGATGAACTTGCCCTTTTTTTTTTTCTATTTTACCGATGTTTACACAGACCATACTGTTATAATTGTATATTAGACTCCTGTAACACGAAATTGAAGGAACTGGCCAAATCTTTGCAGGTTAAACAAGATTTGTGTTATCCATTGACAGTATAAGAGGCAAAGGAGTCTTTTGTGATAGTTGTATGCATCAAGCTCAGTATGTTGTGCTTTCATACAGTGTGGGGTCAAGGATAGCTGATGTTGTCCTCACCTTTGATTGCAGCTCATGTTGTCCTTGCCTTTGATTGAAGCAATATTTAAAATAAAATCGATGGGCTCAACCTTAAGGGGACAAGAGAAGGAAAATTGTGACAGTAGGGACTTGTTTTTTCCCCTCTCTCTGTCACTTTTCCTTCTCAATGTTGCGCAGCAGTTGTCATGTTATTGAAGGTTCCCTGAAACTCACTATCGAGTTACTGAAAGTAATTCACTATGAATAGAGAGAGTCTTCGGACAGGGAGTTTCTTTTTGTATGGGGTAACAGAGATATCGGGTAAAGAGCTGTATTAAATTAACTTAAGTATAATTATTTGTTATTTTAATGTTAATTCATGTCTTTTCCTTGCTTCTTACACAATGGATGCAAATGTACACAGATAACGTATGTTTGATAGACTATTTGAAAAAAAATTCTCTGGGTTAGCTGGGACTGAATTAGGCAAACCAGCAGAGGTGGAGGCTGCATTCTTTCTAATCATACTTACCATTATAATTTTAATTGCTACTGTTTTCTTTGTAACACTGGTCATTGCAGAATGTGGATGATCAACATATATGTGTGTGTGCGTGCGCCTGTGTGCGTGCGCCTGTGTGCGTGCGTGCATGTGCGTGTGCACCTGCGTGCGCGCCTGCCTGCCCACCTGCACACGCACATGCGTGCATGCATTTTTTTTTTTTTGTAATGATATTTAATGTAAGTTTCTTACCTGACCTAAGAAACATAGAAAAGAGGATACTAAGTGGGATGGCCCAGTTGGGTAAAGGTATGAAAAATTTTAAAGTACTGCAGTCACATTTAATAAAAGCTGTCCCTTGACATGACCTCCCCATGACTTAAACCCTGTCACTGTGCACTGTGGTCAGCTGGTGCTGTATGCCTTTAAAGGTGGCATTCTGTAAACAAATACACTGGGTGAGACTATTCAATTTATTTTTACAATCCTTTCCAAAGATACTTAAATCACTTCTTATATTGGTAGCCTTAGTTTTTATTGATGTTATCTTGAATGTGTAGTGATTGAGATGCTTATGTGTTTATTTAAAACTGTTGTTGATGACAGTTGTTTTCCCTATAAATAAAAGGGATCATGAATTCACCTTACTGAATTAGTCAACCAGAACAAACAATCTTGTGTTCCTCATGTCCTGAGAATGAGGCACAAGAACCTGGATGACTGAGTAAAGCTATTGGAAGCTGAGCTGCAATATAAACAAAAAGTGGAAGTTGGCTGGCCTGATTTTGCCACACAGAGATACTTTTTAGCATTTCAGATGGGTGAATTGTGTACTTGACCTAATACTAATAGCATATGTTGTATGCACAGCTGATGATGTTGTTGATATGTTTTTTTGAGATTAACTGAAGACAGTGTCATAATTTTAGTTGTAATCAGCAGAGTGAAATGCAGATTGCAGGCAAGTGTAAGAGCTTTTCTTCTGATTTGTATAAACTCATAACATTAAAAGCATTTACAGCCTTTACAGTTACAGTGCCATGAAAAGTTTACAGCTATGAAAATCTGCAAGTGTCCTTTACTTTTTGTTTATTTCTATTACTATAATAAATTTAATATATTGTTATCTTTATCAGTAGTTAGAAACTGGTGCTTGTGCTTACCATTTCCTCACCAATTGACAGTGACTTATCTCTGAAGTGGGTTTACTGTTATCTTTGTCATACTGCGTGTTATATGTATTGCTCTATAACCAATTCTGCTGTTACCTCCGAGAACAAGTGGTACAGATGCTGGTTTTAAGATTAGATAATGATTAATTGTCAGTGTATTCTAATACTGTAGTGCAAAACAAAACAGCTGCTTTGACAGTGGCTGCATGTACACTGTACCTGTTCCTCATATTTATGTTGCCCTTCTCCAGCCTTTGGCTGTCATCTTGGTCTGAAAATGAAATGTTAATCTTATCCTATAAGACGACAAAAAATCCTTTGATATAATGATAAGCATCTATGGAATTTTATACTTCCCTTTGTCTGCATTGGGGTGACCATTAAGGGTATTTGCTGGCATTGTTGACATGGTCAGAAACCATGCGCAGCAAAGAAATGATGTCCACTGTGATGACTGTGGAACTTACTTGTCCCTTCTAACCCCTTAGTTATATATGACGCACATGAACATTCTTATCATTTTTTACAAACAGCTCTTAGATGTACCAGTTTGTCTTGAATGTAGTATTGCCATATCCTATCCGATGTACTCATATGGTCTGTTTCTATCCAGTGAATTATTCCTAGGCTCAGGCTAATGAGTTTATGGTAATTTTTAACAACAGCTTGTGAAAAACATAATAATGTAGAGGGGTTAAGACAAAGATTCAGAGATTGAGATTTTCAATACAGTGTGCAAATTGCTAGAAATTGTTATTTCTCGCAGCATGCAAAATTAATTCAAGAACTTCTGCCAGTGGTTCCTTTAAGCCCACCAGATATAAGGAGTCATTTTTTTCTGACATCTTGCAGAGATATATCATTGTCGAAGAGAATATTTCCATCCTAGCTAGGTAGGAAATAGGTTAACAATTACAACATTCATCAATTATGAATTTTAAGTTTCAGTCTGTTAGATTTCATCTTAATCATTTTTATTTGTTCTATAGCTTTGTTAATGTTTCCAGGTCAGTCACTTTTTTAACTGTGGTAATTTGTACCATTCAGTGGTGTTTTTATGAGTCCAGTGTTCCTAATGATGATGATTATACTAATAAATGTATATTTCCCGACAGTATTTCATTAATGATTCATATAATTCTTGTTATTCAGCCTGTGTGATCAGATAACACGGACAGGTGGTCTGTGTATAAAGCGTGCAGGGAAGCAACACTATTTTATTGATTGACTTAATATATACACATTGATCATATTTATTTAAGAAATATATAAGAAATTCATTGTTCTTTGAGATGATCCAGTGACACTTAAGACATTTTTTTTAATGCAAATGCTGATAGATGGATTGTATGTACAGTGGAGCACACTTAATCTTAATACAGATACAATTTGTATGTAAACACAGATACCAAGTACAGTATTTTTGTTCCGTATTTTTCTTCTCTTTGTTTCTGATGATTATCTTTTGGTAGTACATAAAAGTTCAATACATATCAACGCTTAATAAGTATAGTGTTTTCAGCCCGTTAATCCCTTTAAGATGCTAATTTATCTCATGGTTAGATTGTGCTGATGATTTATTCCTACACCAACTGTTCAGTAGCCTAAAAATACAGTGTCAAAAGTACAGTGGTGTGCATAAATGTCGAAGTCACAGTGACTAGAGTAGATTGTGTACTACTATTTTGCAAAGCACACCAAGCTCTCCACTGGTGTGTTACAATTTTACTGTCAATCAAAGTTGGTCATTCTCCCTCCCCTGTTTGCTGCCAAAAACTGCCACCATATGCCCTCATTGCATGTCTGAATTCGTTGTTTTCCGCTTTGCTGCCTGCCTTCTTCCAACATAACAGTGCCTCTTTTGTGGACTTTGCATCCCAACAGTAAAGCAACACAATGTTCACATGATGTCAACACAGAAGTGTGAAACTGAAACTATCAGAGCTGGTTGGTCTTTATGAGTAGGCCCATCACACAACAGATCCCATCACTCCCAGATGTTTTATTGTCTTAGGTGTTGTTTCTTTATATATTGTAAATAGCGGAAGGGAGGAAGTGGGAGTGTCTCCCCTTTGGTGCAAAGAGTTTCAGGGAGGGAAAGAGAAGAGAAGGGAAAAGGAGAAAGAGTCAGAAGACAAAGTAGTGGGGACAAGTGAGTGGATAAATGGGGAAAATTGAAAGTGAAAGTTATCTTGTTGATGCACGGAAAAGGAAGGGAGAGGGAAGGGGGCCACATTTGATTTTAGGGGCAAAGAAAGAGAAAGCCAACTTATGCCTTCTGGGTACGATTATACTGTTGTTCCTTTGCTGGTTGTGACTGGTTTAGTTCCCATTTGTGTCATAAATTTAATCTTTTGTCATTTTCATAAGGATATGTGTATAATTAATAAGTAGACTTTTAGTCAGTCCTGAGGTGTATAGATCATCTGTGCTCCACTGTACAGTGTACAAAACAATAACTGACATCTTGCATGATGTCTTTGTCAGCTTGTATTGATCTGATACATCTTTTCATTCAGGGTCCTTATTGAGAACTGAGATGAATTGACAAGCTGGCTGGCCCAGTGTATATGTCTTGCAGTAATGTGTAACAGACTTAAGGAAAAGAAAAGGATGTACATTCAAACAGACCTGTTAAGAAATTCATAAGGCAACCCGAACTGTTTCATATTAAACATATTTCACAGCATCCATACAATTATTTTGACCCGCATGTCACTTGAGGACTTGCAAATTACTGGAAATACAAGTCATGAAAGGTTTTCGCATGTAGTGTATTTGAGTGAAGTGACGAAGGAAATGCCAAAATTCCTCGTGAACAGGCTTACTGTAAGACTGAGTTGGCAAAGATTTGAAGCTCATCACAGGGAACATCTCACTGTTGTGTCCATGGAAAAAGGTTTTATTACTTTCATGCCTGATTTGGGTGTAAAAGAGCATTAAGGACTGAAGGAAAGGACTGAATGGTGGAGTGAGATAAGGATATCCATTGGCTAAATGAAGAGGTCTTATTTTATGTCATATGGTTCTTTTGTATTGTGTATAAAAATGTACAGCAATATATTTTTGTATGGCTCTGTACACCAGATTTCTGTCTATGGTTATATAACTTTTTTTTTTCTCCATGTTGTATCAGTTTATAATTTTATTTTTTTTTTGGATATACAAGTTATTATTAATCTGTACACCATATAAACATTGTGATTGTAAAAGAATAGTGGAGCAAAACTTTCATGAGCACTCTCCACTGGCTGTGCTAAAGCTGGCACATGTATTTTGCTACTCAAAATGGAATGGTTCATCCTTCCCACTATGTTTAGTTGTCGTAACCTTTGTGGGTCATGACAGATTTTTCACTTTAATTCATAATTGTGGCTGACATCGAGCTCATACCATTTCAAACCTAAATGCTGGCTGACCTGATGAGTGGCTGCGTAAAGGAAAGCTGAATTGTCCTACAGATAATGTTAAATCATGCGATACCCTATTATTCCAGTAATAGTCTTTGAAGTGTCCATCAACATGACATGATGCCTCTGCTTGTCCCAGACAGGCCACAGGATTGCATTATGCAAAGTCTGAAATCTTGCACCCACTGGGTGTGGTGGCAATAAGCTTACGTCAAAAATATTCTTGCCGTGCAGCCTTGTTGTCTAGCCAGTACTCTGTGGATGGATGGTAACATGTTGGAATGAATCTTTTTAATGCATTGTAAGCTGCAAATATGTCAAACAAAATCATGCTGTGGCAATAAAAATGTAGAATACTTTAGCTGGCTTACACAGTCAAAACTTACTTTTTAATTTGGATGACCAGAACCTTATTTGAAAGCTGAATAATACATTGTCAGATAGAGTTTTCTGTAGCTGCTTGAACTTAATAGAAACGCTCAGTGGGTATCATAGATAATTCTGAGAGAGAAAAAATACTGGAAAACAGAAAATAATGTTTGTTATTCGCATCCAACTTCTAAATGGTGAGATGGTAACAGCTTGTTATTAGGTCATGTGTCAAGTACATGGGACCAGGTGCTATTGCTTAGCACTTTAAGTGTTGAGCAAAGTAAGAGTTGAATTATGTGATGGCAAATAGTTTTGTCCATTCACAAATTATGAAAACACTTGGAAGAGCAGGAATGAATGATGATGCAGGATTTTTTTTAATAATATTAGGTCACACAATATTTACTCAGTGATTTGTTTATAAATGTACATTTATCTTTATTTCACTTAAAACCACTTAATATACATTCTCTGGATTCACTTAATCATTTTCTGTTAAGCTTTTATCAGATTTTCCATGATGAAGAGCAATGAAGTTTGTTAGCCTCAGTCTTATTGGTAGCATTATGGTTCAGAAAGGATTGCATTGTATCTGACCATGAGTAGAGTAAGTCAGAGGTGGGATTATTTGTGTGGACACTGGTTTATTGCAAGTGAGACAGATTATGGTTTAATATGCAGAAGTCATTAGGTTTAGGGGATTTAGACAGGCTGTGTAATAGGCATGTTTTCGGGGTTAGTACTGGGTGCATTTCATAATATGCATAATAAAATACACGTTTAAGAATATGTCAGGACCCATGAAATTTCTATTATAGGTGAAAATGCATTTAAGTGTGGAGACATTACCAAATGTAATTCTGTATCTTCTGTCTTTTGTTTTTTGTTCATGTGAAGGAGCGTCTTTGAAAAACACAAGTTCTTTTTAAAGTGCACTTTTTACATCTTTGATTTAAAGGAATCTGATCTGTGAAATTTGTTTGCCTAAAATAGTTTCATCTTTACATTGCATTTATCTCTATGACACACCAGTACCTGCCTTTAACCCATTGTTGTTTGACACCTTTGTACTTATGTTCCATGCAGTAAAATTACAGGTCCAGTTGTATATCACGAGGTGAATTTCCACATTATGCATCCAAAAGTTTGTGATCCAGAAATTAAATTTATGAATTACTGTAATACTTTATTGTATGAAACATGATAAACAGTAAGATTGTTGTTATTCGTGTAGGAGTCTGTTTCTGAAACTTGTTGTTAAGACACTTTTTTGTTTTTTTAGATGGCCTTGTCAAACTCTCCGGTGGCATGAAGCTGGTATGATCAGAGCACTATCTTGCAGTGACTAACGGTGACTAAGTTCTGGATTTAATTTGTATTGTGCATAATGTATACGAAATGTAGAACTATATGTAATATTCACACAAGTTCATTAATTTGCATAAAATTTAGAATTTAATTGCAATTATACCTGTACAGTAGACAACAATTAAAATACAATCCAGGGGACCATAGACTTATGTTTGGTTTAAACAGAATTTTGGTTTAATCAGAGATGCCTATAAAGAGGAAAATAAATGGAGCTTCTTGTTTTCTTTCATTTTAGCCATACTTTCATGGTAAATATTTTCCTTTTAATCGTTGTCTACTGTATCAACAAATTGCCAGTGGACGAATAGAGGAAATTAAAAGTATTAATTGATAATAAAATAATAATAAATTCTAAAAATAAATGTATAATAATAAACATATGTAAATGAAAATAAATATATTGATTGTAAATGATCTGCTTATTTTCTGTTTTGTTTCCTAGAAACCAGTCCAAGATGATTGATTGGATTTGGCCAGATTTTGAGTGCCTGAGATGTAGTTTGTCTTTTGCCATAGTATTCCCCAGAAGCCTATCAGGTATTCTCAGTGGGACATACTAGGTATCATATGAACTGCTTGGCACTGTTACATGTATATCTTACACATGCAAATTGCACTGCCACTGTTTGGAATCAGAGTTTAATAAATTAAAGTTTTATAACTCCTCTTGAAATGTATTATCCACCATTAATAATACATCACCTCTTTGCAACAGGCATGGCTCAGTGTATATGAGGAAAGTTTTAAAACCCTCTGAGTGTCAGATACGTTATACATTTATTGGTCCAATTTCAGTGAATTATGAAAACAGGAGATATTCAGGTGACAAAAATTCTTCATCTGCATTCTTCATGTCAGATGTGTTATAAAGAGACACCAGTGATCTATATAAATGATACTATACACCTCAGGTCCTCTGCCATCCTATGCAGTTTCAATTGAAATGCAGAGCCTCCAGGCCAGTGAATTTTTCCCCTGCTGGTGTTACTTAGTGCAGTGGGTAACAGAAGTCACACTCACAGCCATAAAGACACAATTGTTGTCAAAAAGGAGTCTGAGCCCCAAGAGCAACAGTAGAGGTTTGATTTTGGTGTTGTATGCTGTTGCAGAGTGTTGCAAAATATTATGAGGCATAGCGATGCATTCTGCAGAATGTTCACGCTCCAAAATATTCACACTGTTATTTGCTTATAGGAGGGCCTTCCCAATTGGGAATACATCAGGTGAGTTTGCGCGCCTGTCCATGCCAGGAAGGGATTATATTGGCTTATATGAGGCCTCTTGTTGTTCAGCTTGTGTTGTTTTTTGAAGAATGATCAGTGTGCAGACTTCTGTTCAACAAGCTCACAGCATGAAGTCTGTACGCGTTGACAAATCTCTCAGTGCAAAGTGTGTGGGCTGATGTCCGGGCTGTCATCGGCAGGTGATTTCTGGCAAGCTTGTGGAGGTGTTGTTACATGATGCTCACTAGACCTGAGATGACCTTTGCAAAATCACCCTAAGTCTCTAATTCATCCTCACTGTTGTGCGGTCACCACAAATCAAATGCTTTGTAACCTCCCTGTGCACAGTTTCACATCTGAAATTCCAAGAGTTTTTTGTTGCTCTTTTTCAATTTCACTACAATCATGGCATGATGAGAAACTAAAAAAATTCATTTTGGAGGAGAACTGAAACTGGTATTTTGTTCACAAATGCATAAAATAACATTTTTGCCAAATTTGATATCCATCTTTTTATTTAGCCAAAGTAGATCAAAATATTGAGTTTCATGTGACCCACATAAAATTTCATGTGAGTTTCAATCACCAATTTGAAAGAGGGAAATGAGAATCTCACTCGCACGCATTTGGAGTCTGAAAAGTCACACACCTGCCTTAACATTTAGTGTCAGAAAAAATACTGAAGCTTTTGGGGTGTTTTGAATGGTGGTTAGTGTATTTCATTAGCTGTTTTGCCTCTTCAAGAAAGGAATCCTCATCCTTCTTTGTTTTTGATCCTGTTTTTCATTACAGCAGGGTACCAGCATTTCATTCAGTCTTATCCTGAAAGATCCTTATCTTTTGTTATCACTAAGCAAGAGTCATTATGGTTTATTTTACTCATGAAGAAAGAGTTTTGTAATATTTTATATTTTTGGGGCCAGTAGCAAATTTGTTACCAATGTATTCTTGACAAATTTAATGCTGTGATTGTTGACCCCTATGGCAACTGACTGTGGGCAATATTATATCCTTCAAGCTGATTGGAATAAATTTGCCTCAGCTGGATTTTGTGTGAAATAAATCTATCCGTATACTTAAATGATTTTAGCTCAGCCAGTTTTTGTCATGAAATCAAATTTTGCCATACTCTTTGCTTCTGTGTATGTGAATTTTCACCTGGTAGCTTTTGCATAAAATCAGATTTTTCTGTTTTTTTCTAGTACTGTTTATATGCACTTAAAATTTTACCATTGTGAAGCTATAAATTATATGAAAATCAAATTCATTTTGTGTACCTTTATTCTTGTGTGCTCTATGTATCTTGTGCATGGCCTTCCTTGACTAGATTTTATTTTTATGTGAAACCAGTCTTATCTTTCCTTCGGGCAGTAATGTATGATTTCAACTTTTGTTTTGCTTAGTATCTGCGAAATAAACAATATATGCACATCTGGCTCCTCCTTGCATTTTGACCTCTGACCTGTGACTGACGCACTTGACACCCCCACCCCCTACAGCTTCAGCTGCTGAATTGGGCCATAAACTGATGTGTCATTTCTGCTTAATTGCAGCTCTTCAGGAACACTGGAAAAGTTTCAGTTGAAGGTTATTGTTTTTAAACATTTCTTGGGGGGGGGGGGGCAGTGATGATGCCTCTGAATTTGACAGTGTGGAACTGTCAGTTGGCAGTCACATGTGAAAAAAAAATACACCTTCATGCCACCAAACTCATGATAGAGGCAGTGCTGTACGGTCTGTGGTCAGTAGTAAGAGCCTAAAGGTCATTGATCTAAATGGTCCCTCCCAGAATGCCCTTCGAGGAACAAAACACAGCTGTAAAACGCAAATCTTCACATTTATGGTCATTGGGATGTTGGGATGATTCTGATCATCTTGATATTGTTCAATGGCTCGTATATAAAAAGAATTTGTTTCCTGAAACATGTTGCAATTAAGTTATACAAACATAACTGTTTCCTAAAATGTGTTTGACAGGCAATTTAAAGGAGTCATCTAGTATCTATTGCTAAACTAACAGCCGGGAATTTTTTTTAAAAATGGCAAAAAAGACTTAAGTGATATCTGGCTCCCTGGTTTCAAATAATCCAGCACTTTGATATGTTGGTGTATATTTTCAGTCAATCTATTTCTTTTTTTCTATAGACCACGGCAATTTTGCATCTTCAATGTCCTAATTAGTCTACTTAAGACCTTTTTTTTTTTTCAATTCAAGACAGGATTTTTAAGCAGTTATTAAAATAAACAAAATTACACCGGGGATCAGTAAAAATTAAATGTGACTACTTTGTTCACATGAAATCCCTTTCTGCTTCTCCCTCTGTAAATCATATAAAATTCAATATAATGAACGATTGTGATCCCCACTTTCTCCTTCCCCCAAAAGAAATCCATTAGGACAGTTTTAAATGAATGGCTGAAAAATAATTATGCTTCAAATCTGTCTCTGCATGGCTTTTTACTAAGTGTTTTAAGTAATTCTTGTAACGTTATTGCATATAATCTTAAATCGAAACCCTTTCTACTGCAAGACAATTATAGTCATGTGGCTTAAACACTCTACTCAAAACCATTCACCGAAGTGTTGATCACAATGGAGCCCAGCTGGACTTTGTATACTAAGGTTTCCGTACAGACTTAATTTAGCAATAATAGTTCAGTATTTTTGTTATGCCTTGTCTAGTTACCTCCTTTGCACGGTTGTGCACTCAACATTTAAGAGAAACGAAGCAACATAGACACCCCCGAGTGTTCTACTGACTACCTCGTGTTTTACCTTTTTCTTTCTGGGGATGAAAAGTGAAGAGTAAGAATCAGGTTGAAATTATAGAGACTTCTCAAGCAAACCCCCTCCCCCCTTTCTCCCTTGCATGTTCTTTACTTAATGATTACAGGGCTGTGGGTGTGATGATTAAGTAATAAGAGCCCTGTCACTTGAGAACTTACACATTAGTGATGGGATCTTTAACCATCGTAAGAATCGCATTAAAGCATTGGTGCTGAATGCACCCATGCAGAGTTAATGTACAGTACTTCTTATGATGATAAGAGATCCCATCGTTAATGCGCCAGCTCTCAAATTTCAGTAAACCTGCAATTCATTTTGTTATGGTCGTATGTGTTCTGTGTTTCTGTTTCTCAGGTGCTACTTGCAGCAGAGCGTATTTGAAAATATATTTAATTTGAAATTTATACATTTACGTTTCTAGTAGTGTGCTTTCCAGTTTCTAATCCTAAACTGTCTGTTATGCGCTTGTGCAAATAAAGGCTCTCCTACCACATATCAGTTTTTTTTCGTTTCATCAGTTGCTTTTGTCAGAGAAGTGTTCAATTCTTGTGTCACATAATATCGTTGTGTACTATTATTTGGCTTGACGTAACGTACAAAGGTGTTGGTGTAAACTCTATAGTCGAGCTCGATTCCCCTTTTCCCACTCCATTCCTTCTCTCTCATCTCTGTTTTATCATCACTCCTTCCCGCCTTCCCCTCTCCACCTGTCATCCTTCTTTCTGCTTTACCTACTCCCCCCTCCCCACCTCCCAAATCTCCTATTCTCCTTCTGACGTTCTCTCCTCCTTTTCTTGTCTCCTCATGTTCGTCGTCCTCCTGCTTTCTTTCTCTTCTCATCCCATCTCCTCCTTGGCTCAATCTCTTCTTCCCACTTCTCCTTCGCCCTCCTTCAAATGCTTCTCTTTCTCTAACATCTTCCTCTTAGATTCTTCCGCTCTCGCTTTTTTTTTCTTCTTTCTCCACTCTTGTCCCTCCTCTTCTCCCCGTTTTTGTTTCTAACACTTTCCATCTAGATCCGATTTCCCATCTTGCTTTTTTTTGTTGTTTCTTTTCCACTCCTTCTGTCCCCACTCTCCCTACTTTTTTTTTTTTTGTGTGTATTTGTAGATACTCTTCAGATTAATTGAGAACTTGTGCATCAACGATAGGGTCTCTTATCATCGTAAGAATTAATTTCGTGTATTGGTGCTAATTATACATGTACTTTTGATAGTGTTCAACATCCAGACTTAATGTATTTTTACGATGGTATGAGATCTGATCGTTAATGGGTTAGCTCTCAATTCTTTTGATAAATGACTGATCCCCCCC
>JAWQUT010000050.1:114782-126681 GCA_033807755.1 Ellobium chinense | reverse complement strand
AGAGAGAGAGAGAGAGAGAGAGAGAGAGAGAGGAACAAATATTCCTCTTCACTCTTCATCACTCTGTGCACGTACCCGTAAGGCCAAAGGATGCGTTGAGTAATCTACTGGTTGACAAAACAGCGTGTAATTTGATATGTATGCTGTGTACAGACACTGAAATAATAATAATAATAATAATAATGAGAATATTAATAAAAAAAGAATGATAGCAACGATAACAACATGAATCTTATGCTATATTTACATTTTGAAATGAGCGTTCGACAACCTTTGCTTCTGTGTGTGTTTCTGATCAAACGAATTGCTGTCAGAGACTTGAGACCACCACCACTACCACCCTTGCCCCACCACCACCGCCACCACTACCACCATTATAGCTCTAGCATCATTACAGTAGCATCAGCGATAGCACTAAGACGTCTTGATGATTACGCCCAAATTTAATTATGTCTTCTTGAAAATTGATTTATTCCTGCCCTTCCCTCTCACTTTCAGTGAGAATGCAAGAGTGGTTATTCTTAATATTTTTTTTATAAGTATGGCGAATTGAAGAGTTGAAACTGATTTCTTTCCGTACATGTCTGTAACTTCCGATGAGTACAGAGAGATGGTTAATTCTTCTATTCCATTTACAACGTGGTGTAGCCTATGGAATGGGATCTTCAAGACAGCAGTATCTGCACCACCAATAGTAACACCATCATAATATCGATCTACCACTACTTTTCCCCCCATTCTTTTCATCCCTCATCATGCTTTCAAGCAACACATACGCACGCACATATCACTAACCTCAAAAAGAATATAAAACGACAGTAAAACCATGCAGAAATTATAGATGACTAAGGGCCATTTCAGATTAAACGGTTTGAACTTGCTCATAATCTTAGGTCCGTAATACACAATCAATAGGTAGACAATGTTGATTGCCAGATTGGCCCAAGGGCTTTCGATGAGAGGGTAATCCATCATCCGGGGATCTGGCAGAAAATGAATGATTGCAAAGAGTTAGCACCACGAACAGACAACAACAACACCAACAACGATAACGACAACAATAACAACGACAATGTAAAAAAAAAAGTAGATTACAGCTGACCAGCAGGTTATACCGATATTATTTTACCTCGTCAATGCCTGGAAAGGTTGGAGAACATAAAGTAATAGCATGTGTTCTCTGAGCAGGCTCAGAGACTCTTAAGCTTGGCATTTAACTAACTGTGGTCACTTTAAAGATAAGTTTCATTAAATGGTTTCACATGCAAATGGGAGGTAGAGATACATCATATTATATTATACATCATTATTATACCCGAAAACTGATTAGACGCTTCATAGGATATCAGTTTACAAAGAAAAAAATAAACTTCCGACGATCTCTGTTCTGAAGCAGCTTAAACTTCGTAGATCTACAAGGTCTAGAGCAAAAGAGTTAGTGGATACCGTATCTTTTATCCAAACATAATGCCCTTCTCTGAAAATCTCAATTGAGTTGAGCAAAAGGCCTGATATATGGTTGTTTAACACTTTTTTTTTTGAGAAAAAATCGATCATGGTATTGTTTAGCCCATAAGGATACACGTTATTCATTTGACATCGCGATCATGTTGGGACCAAGGCCAGTTTCGTTCGCAATTGATCTGTCGATGTATTTTCTTCAATAAATTTTACTGACGAATTCGAAAACTGTTAAGTATACACTTGGAAGTATGGGCTGCCTCTGAATTCTGATTGATGAGGATGTTTTGCGTATTAGCAGAGTAATAATATATCACCAACTTTCATGACTTAACAAATAAAGACATAGATATTGTGATTCTTTCATGTAACACTATATAATTTGATTCTCAAATATCTAGAGGAAAAAAAAAGTGTGATTATGTTGATCTTACCTCGTCTTTTAAAGAAAAGAGGGTCCAGCCATTTCAAAATGGCGAGATCAGGAGCTACCATAGGCGGCTCTAAAGGTAAAGGGGTGAGTCTGCCCACCGTATAGTTAGAAGTGTCAGCCATAGTTCTTACTGGCGCGTGCTTGACTCTGAAAAAAGGAAGAATATGATATCTACTTGAGATTGATAAGTTCAAAGAGTGAAGGCTTAGTGCGGGATACATGTATGCTAAGACAGGTATATATACTGTACCTACAAAAATAAAACTGATGATGGGATTGCTATAAATGACATATGTATGACTCCAGAATCACTTCCCTTATACGCAACACTTGACAATCCATAGAATACATATAGTTTCATGTGGGATGCCAGCAGTTATTCTGCGAGCAACATCACAAAAAATAAACTCTGGCAATCTCGACATAAGAAGGGCTAGATGGAATGGGCAAGGAAGATCGTTCGAGCTAAAGGGGTATAATGGAAAAAAAGAATGATGCAATCGGAAGCTGAAGAAACAATGGCTGAGAGATCAAAATGTCATATGAAGTAGATGTCATCGTGGAACTACATGAAGCATACGGTGTTTTAACGTAAATCATTGCCCTTTCTTCCATACAAATAAATTATCATCTATTCTTTACAACTCCCGTCGCTGAAATCATATTCGTTGACAGAATTATGAACTCATTCTCTATGTAATTTTTGTTCAAGTAGGCTACTGATATAACTAAGTTGCCGTTGTATCATTAGCCTCTTAAATACGTACCAATACGTCTGATAAGAACATTGGAACCTTACCTCCGGAACTTTTCGGTACGTTTACAAGCTATTTACAATAAAAGGTAAGGACGTATATATGTACGTCATGCAAAACAAAAAGATTAAGCACATCCGATTATATTATTTGCTCATTAACAAAGTAGAAAATAAAACATTATTTGAGCAAATGTTTGGTATTGTTTCCATCGTCCTCATGTAAAAAACAGATGATCAGATCACGTGGATTTTAAGTTACCTGAGAGTTTAGTGAAAGAAAATTTGAGTACAGCGGAAACTCGATAATATGTATCCTAATAATATGTTTTTAATTTGTTTTCATTAAATATAAATTTGCAAGCACAGATCCATTATTATCGTTTTATCATTCTGACCTCCATAATAAGTATAATTCTATAATAATTTATCTTTATGCACAGAGGCATACTAATTATCCAGATTTAACTGATATTCCTTAATGAAGTGGTAGAGTCTTAATTGTCAAGTCCGTCATCAATTACTTAGTCATTACGTCCAACAATGTCACCACAATCGTCTTCATCATCATCATCATCATTATTATTATCATCATTAGTAACATACCCCAGTGCATTAGAATTAGAAGTCACCATCTTAATAAAAAAAGTTATAATCAGGTTAAAAACTGAAAAACAAACAACAAAATTATCAGCATTATCTTCATCGATATCGTCGTCATCTTTATACGTTAAATCTGTAGTTTGTTGTGAATATCTATATCTGAAAAATAGAAACATTTCTTACGGCTTCCAAAATGTTTGAAACAACAGGTTCATATTTATTACCTTTGCTTCAAATTTAAATTGCAGTTTGAGATGCAATCAGTGTCATGATTTTCTTCCTACAGATAAGAAATTTATTTAACACGAACGGACTGCATAAAAACTATACATATGCACTTTTCACATGATTCAAATTCATGAAAAAAAAAAGTTGAAATAATGATATCCTAAAAATTTAACGTAAAACAGGTCTCTGGCTGACACTCTAATTCTTGTCAAAGTGTTCTGTCTATTGACCCTTCATCATTATCCTCACTAGACTGCAGTAAAATAGGCCAGTTATTTAACTCTGTGAATCAGTTATCCAAGAAGTTGAGTTGTTCACTTACCTTTCAAATAAGTCAGGTGGCGTAACTGGTGTTTACAGTATTTATTACGTATTTGTTTAATTATTTGTTTTCCCCTTATCTTTCCATTCTCTTGTTTTCTTTTTTTTTTCTTTTCGTCCTTTATAACAATATTTGTTTCGTTCATTTATAGCGATGATTTTGGCTATTCTAACAGTACTCTACCGTACAATACCATTATATGAAAGATGAATAAGGTTACTCTAATATTCTCTCCTTACCGTGACTACCTTCCCCACTGACCGTCCCTGGCTGTAGTGGACGAGTGAAGGAGCGAGGATGACCAAAAACAAAACTCCCAAAAATAAAATAAAAATCGCTGCGGTCATTAATTATGCAAATGAGGATTGATCCCATTGGTGGATGATGAGTCCATAGGTCCCATTACGTCCTCTGTAAATGATCTGACGTTGTGTGACCAGGCGGTCAGCATAGCCACCGGCCAATCAGAGTGCAAGAAGAAGAAGAAGTAGAGCACTGAGTGGAGTTGAGGAGGATTTGAACATCTTGATGGGAGAGATACGATTGTCTTGGAACAGAAAATGAAGATGTAGTGATTGTGTTGATGCGAAATTATAGTACTCGATATAGCTGTGTAGGCATATTATATTAATACATTGTACAGTATGGATGTTTAAGGGGTGTCTATATGCGCAATTAATGCGATGTAGCGGGTTAGGGAACGGCGGCACCGCTTGGGGGAGAGGGAGGGGGATGGGGGTTGCAGGAAGAGATCTTCTCTTCTTTTCCCTGCATTCGTTTATTCGGTCATTCACGCATACATCCATTCATTTATTTCTCTGGTCTGCTTATTCTGTCTCACTATTCACTCATTAATTTGTCCATCTCTCTCATCTTATTCCTTCATATTTTGACATTATCTATGGTACAGGCTTAACAGGGCACAAAATGACTGGGATTTCTTAAGTTCAGGAAGAAGCCGGGCCCCCTCCCCAAAGTAAAAATGAAAACAAAAGTTGGATGACATCTGTANACCCCCAGCTCCAGCCCCACCCCAACTAAACTCCTCTGCTGCTACGTGACAAGCCTTTCCACCCTAATTAACCACTACTCTGCTCTCCTCAGTTCTATTCCCAAACTGGTAACGTATGAAAATTTTCCACTAGCCATGAAGGATGAATGTAAAAGTGATTCAGTCCAAGGTCGCATTCCACACTTTAGGTCATATTCAGATAATGGCATTTAATTGTTTAAAATATTAGTCATGTAATTATAAATCATCGGATTTCATGTAAAGCCCCCCCCCCACCCCAAAAAGGCAAAATTTGTGACAAAATGAGTCTTTTGGGCATACGAAAAAGATCATGTGTGCGATCACTTTTTTTTTTTGTTTGTTGGTCAAAACTTTCAACACTTTTATGGAAAACAACACTATTCGTAAGTACGGATAGCATTTAGATCTATATTATATATCATTTATTCTATTTGAACATATCATTTATCACAGCTGTATCCTGTCACTTATACAGCTGTAATAGCAATCATATTTTATGTGTCCATCACGGTTGCTTTACAGGTCCAAGGGAATGACTTCATTAATGACAAGAATCTTGGAAAAGGGTCCTGGGATTTCACAAACCAGATAAACCTGGACTAGGTTACTGTCTTAGAAAATTACTTATTCATACTGTGGCTCTGGCAGTTGGCTGATGCTGAGTGTGATGATGATGATGATGATAATAATAGTAGTAATAATAATAATAACATCATCAATAACAGCAACAATAAATATATTTTATTGATATAAAAAGCTGTTAGCGAATGGGGGAAAGGGAAAAGGTGGGAAAGGGGAAAGATAGGAAAGGATCTTTCCCTTCTCTCGATGTTCAAACTTCTAATATACGTTGGATTATATACAGTATGGTAACCCCTCACCTTCATCCCCGCCTCCCTCCTCCCCCCCCCCCCCCCNCCAGTACACACACACACACAAAACGTTTGCTGTCTTTTCACTAGAGTCTCCCAAACATCATGGCTATCAGTACTATCAACAGCCACTTGTTTATATAAGCTTCGTTTCCAGGAAGATGTCCAGTCACGCGACTTCACACTATTATTACCCCAGCAGACCTGATCATTCTAGGATTTTCTCAGCTGTGAAGCATACATTGCCGAAGCCATTTACAGGCGCTGATCACTAGCAAGTGACAATATCCCCCACTGCCTGAAGCAAGGTATCTATTTCACTGACGGATGGACCGAGGGAATTGTGGATGGAATGCTTTCCCAAGGCACTTATCAGGGGCGTAGCGTCCATGTAATCTATGAATCCGAGATTACCGATATATTGTTGCATTACCCAATACAATTTAACGAAGCTTAAATGTTTTGCAAACTTTTCAAACATCACTCTTATGCTATTTCACCAACACGCATTTACAAGCATCGACAATACGACTTTGTCACGGTTGGGTAGCTTTACTCGCCGATAATCTGAAGGCCTATACACTGTCTCACAGATTCAGCGCTCCCATGTGCACAGTGTATTGTTAGGCTGTGTCACAAAAGAAACTATTTAAAAAAGGATGCAAGTAATCGAAGGAAATCGTGATTACCCGTTGTGCTGACTATTACTATTAATTTCTCTTTGCGCATATTGAACGGCAAGACCTTTTTTCCGTGAACGGTTTCCCGGGTTTTTCTTAAGGCTGCCAGACTTGGGATTTTTCGGAGCCAAATACCAGATTTTTGGCTCTCTTTTAAAAAGCCATTGGCTCCCAAATAATTGACTAGCTCTCCGGCTCTTTTTTTGCTCCAGCGGACTTTAGATCAAAACTGACTGATTTTATATGCAAAAAATAATTATACTGCTCTCGAACTGTATGGTATTTCAGGTGACAGGTCCTCTATTGTAATAGGAACAATGATACAGTTAAAGAACTATCCCAAACCTGCATTCACTTAACAGTCATTCCTTATGCTCTAATGTATGCAGAAAGGTTGATGACAATTATAATATACTGTACTTGTATTATACTAAGACAGTTCGTAGTAAATATCTTGTCTCATACGAAATATTAATCCAAGTTGGCCATTGACGGTTTCAGACAGTTGATTGGATGTAAGTCCTAAATTACCAAAAACATCACCCTCCCCGACCATGGTCGAAAATCGAACCCACGACCATTAGATCGTGAATCCAAAGCCGTAACCATTTTGCCACGCTACTCCACACGACTGAACAACTTCTTATCTGTAGGAAGCAGCGTGGCTAAATATTTACTGGTTTGGATTCAGGATTGAAAGATGGTGGGTTGAATTCCCGTATGATGCCTTGGGATGCGTTTCATTAACATATTTTGCCTGAATTGCCTCAAGACAATTTTCGACTGTAAAATCGGTACAATGTATCTAACAGTAGGCGGAAGACTACGCCAGAATGCTAGTGTTGAAGACCTGTAAAATGGCAGCTGTGGTGCATGTCCCAGGGAGTTGATAAAACTGGAGATTTGATATTCTCACCCACACCCGCTTAACGTCCACTAAGACGTGCCTATTAAGAGGCAAGAAAAAAACAACCCACTTTTTCCCTCAATGAAAATTCTATTTCCCAGACCATGATGGTTGGAAAGAGTGTGTGAATGCATGCAAAGATATTTTGTTTTAAAGGAGAAAGGAACAATTCTGTATATTATATATAGGATTGCATTTGTATGATACTGCTGGACAACGATTGCAAGTTCCTGTCTGGGGAAAAGGGTGCAATACTGTTGTCAGCTCCGCCTAATGACAACTCTCGAATGCAGAAAAAGTTGCATTTGACAGGAGCTGAGATTCCCCAGTGACTTTGTGACATTAAAATGGCCTATGCGGGACATGTTTTCATAGTAAAAACAAAATTTTACCAACATTATCTTAGAGTCACCGCTACATGTGTTTGAAATTTTTCTATCGCGGAGGAGTGGGAAACTGGTTTTTTCAAGCTCATTAAGTTACCATACTATGCGATTTTAAGGAAATAAAGCCACTATTTTATTTATAGAAAGAATCATTTCCATTTGGACTTTTCCATCAAATGGCACATTATTAGAAAAGACCATTGTCTCTATTAGCTGTATTTGTCTTGGAGAAAAGAATTTGCAGCTGTCCACGTGTGAAGTTTGACGCAGGAAATCCAGACCTTTCTCCCTTGCCCAAATCTCTCCCTGATATAATTATAATAAGGTTCAGCTAGTACAAAGTGACTTTTATTGTTTTTTTGTTCTTTGGGTTTGACACCAAGTGAGTATATTTGTCTTTTTTTTTTTCCAACTGCCCAGCTCAAAACTTTTTTTTTTCATCCGATGAAAGTATGCACAATAAGCTTTCCTATCATACCAGTAACTTGATGCAGTCAAAACGCCTCTGTATCCCCCATTTGGACTGACTGTAAGACATATACATTAGTTTCGGCATGCTCAATATACGTCTCATAAGTATTTGCAGCAACAGCATGATGATATTATACATTTATAAATGTCTGACGTCTATGAGCCACTTAGCTAAGTAATGGCACAGTCATATGTGAGCAGTTGGGAAAAGTGTCAGAGTCAGGGGTAAACACTAAGCTTACACGTGGAAATAAGAGAAAAACATTCAAGCAGTACGTGTTTAATGCTTTAAACTGCAGTAAGGTTCGTATCCCTGTGGCATAGTGGTAGCACGTTCAGTCTTTCAAGCCGTGAGACTTTGGGTTCGATCCCCGGAAATTTTCTGATGTTAGGTCTTTTCGGCCTTCCTTCTCTGAATCTATCTTTCACAGTAATTTGGTAAAACCACTTGTGGCACGCTTTCCAAACAATATCAGTTCGGGCCCATCTGTATCTCACATTCCTCCTCTTCAACGATAATGAGTAGAAGAAAACAAAATATGCCTAGCCAAAATCAGTCAGTGGGAATGCGGCAGATGGTGATTCAAAGCAAAGTCTACTCCGACTAGATCTGAAGATAGCACCCACAGTGACTGCCTCAAATAGTATGCGCGATCCAAGTAAATGATCAATGCAAGCTTGCCTCTCGCATTTTGACATCACGCCTCAGACCCGCGCTAAAGAGAATGTCAGTTATGGCTGCTTGCGTGAATGCAAATCCCAACTTGCAAGCCGCATTTTCTCGGAACTGCTGGGATGAAGGAAACGTGTTTGGTTTGAAAACTTATGAAACAAAACAATGCGGATTTTTTAGGTTGTGAAGCAGATAGCTATCCTTGTCCTTATAATATGTTTCGAACACAAGAAAACCTGTAGCGTTGCTGACAGTTAGACATGTACGTGCACTAGTCTATATCAGCACTTTTACACGGCTCTGAATGTACACGCGCGAATAGAGTTTGCAGAGGACATAGTCGTTGAAAGTGCAATTTATCATAGGCGTTGGACAGTGATAGTAAGACTCTAAAAAAAAAAAAAGTGCCGCATGTTCACTTCGCAAACAACGAAGCATTTTTGCAAGCCTAAATGGCTTGACCAGCGATCGCAAAGGCAATTTACGGTTGGTGATTGAAGAGAACGTTTGCGGACTTACTATTTTCTTTAAATGGTGTACCAGATTATGCCAAACACATTCCAATGAGAGGCGCTTAGAAGATCATTACAAAAGCATCACTTTTGCATTTAAAGGAACCCAAATTGCATTTTCACGAAGCGATTGCCAAGATTTTGCACGCCGCCTATCAAGAACAAAATTGCATTGTCTTTGGGAATGAGCAACAAAATGTTGCGCAACCCACCGAACCGTATTACACGTCCCCTACAGATAATAAGTATGAGGACCTTATGAAGCTCTTCCAGAGATATTCTAAGACAGTCTCAAAACCATTATTGTCAGTAAATCCTCAAATTATGGAAGACATGCGACAAGGAAAGTTCCCAGCTGGTTACATCGCTCCTGCAGTAAAGAGTTATACGCGTGCAAGCTGACCTACATAATCTCCGTTGTTCTTCTATATTGGTGGGTTCATGTATGAGACAAGGTCTCGCTCCCAAATTGATATTCTTTCTGCTCTCGAGTTTATTCTTCGAATAAACCTTTCTTAATGAGCTAGGATGATTCTCTAACTCTTTTTCGAAACGGAAGAGGGTGCTAATTTCTGAATCACCATGTTTCATCACAACGGAAGAGAGAGATCTTCATCAAGTGCTTAGACAAACGTTTTTGAACGTGGATAATCTGAGAAATCAAGCAACGCAAGTTTGAGGAAGAGAACAACTACCAAAGAATCGCCCTTACCGCCATGCCCTAAAACACTCGTAAACTGGTTTTTAATTGTTTCAGCTTCACATCGTAAAAACTGCCTGGCAAGAAATTCACTTGTACCTTGTGTCTGTACTTTCCATGTTGCCAGATCACCTTAATATCAACCCACCCGAAACAATTTACTGAGGTGCTTAAGGTTCTTGGCAATCCACTGGTTTTTTAACGTTTGTGTGAAGCAAATTTGTTTAAGGTAAGACCTTTGCCTTGGCCAAATTAGCCTTTCATCGCAGAACAAAACCGTTTCTACCCATGTTTACTGATCCCCGGAAGTGAAGATATCATCCAAATTACACATGAATATTCCATGATGAACAAATTCACGCGAGTCAAATATTCGTGGCTGCAATAAAGGCTAATTTGATCTCAAATTACGTCTAACACCAAAATTCCTGTATCAGTAGGTAGCTGACAACTGTGGTGTGAAGGAGATGCTGAAATTAAGAACACGTCTTATCCAGTGGGTATATGTACAACACATCAGACCATCAAGTGAACACACGCATTATAGCATGCTTCTTTTTCAATACAGACAACTCGTGAAAACCAGTGGTTTATAAGAAAACATTACAATACCGTCTTAGATACCCGCCAAGTCAAAAGCCCGAGATGGGATACCGGTATCGATATACATGTACTACAGACAGATCTACATCAGAGGTGCGTGCGCTCCTTTGATTGTCTTTGGCTGTGGCGGAATTCATATTCATGTAGACAATTTATTAATCAGTTTCTTTGTTCAATTACATAATAATATTTAAATTTTCCTGGAGGATATTTCTGTTCTTCTGCTATGTCGTAAAGTTCTTTCTTATAATGTAAAGCGGAAGTCCGAATGTCCCATGATGTTGATTATTTTGACTTGTTGTAGCAGTTATTCCATGTTTTGAAACTGGTGTTACATTGGAAATAAAATTGAATTGAATTGAAAAAAAAAATATATTGAAACAAATTTAGAAGCAAGAAGGGAGCACATGACTATGTCATAAGCAATTATTGTAGTAAAACTTGCTGAATTTGGTAGCATTAGAGAGCAAGCAGGGATTGAGGCTGGTGGAATGTACACACAGTAGATTTACATTATGTAAAGTGTGGTAATTAGATATTTAGGGGTGAACGTCAGGGGTGAATGTAGGGTCCGTGTAGTCCTGAGAAGTAGAAAATGGCGCGAGTGCCTTTTTCATTTCATAAACTTGGCATGGTTGCGGCAAATCCCACCATTCCGTCCAGCAGGTTTAGAATTAAACTTGAAAATTTGTCCAGCTCCTTTCTACTCCCATCTCTCTCTCTCTCTCTCTTTCTGCATCTCTCTGTCTCACTCCAGGCCCGTAATTTCCGTAAAATATATGGGGGGGGGGGGGAGTGGGGAGATGGAGGGAGGAGCTAGATGAGCATAATCTTCTTGTTCTGCTGGTCAGATAATTATTTAGTATTTCTATCAAATCAGTGTGAATCGTTTTTCAACAACAAATAAAAGGTTCCACTTTTCCAGACCCTCGCCCCCCCCGCCAAAAAAAACAACAAAAACAACAAAACAACAAAAACCAACAACCTGAAATTCCTTCTGGTCACAACTTACTCTTTTTCTTTTCTCTCCTATCATAATTTGTTATATACATCATTAATATGAAGCGACAGTGAAATGTCAGAGCTTAGATGAAGTATTTATTATATAAACGTGGGCACAAGGCAATGTGCATTCCTTATTATCTATTTCAATAAAGAAGAGGAAAGTGAGCCCGATCTGAGGACATCTAGAAGCTGTTATACATTATCTAGAGAAGGGTGACATCAGGAGTTTTACCAAGTTACTTCGAAAAATTAATTT
>JAWQUT010000050.1:71969-114656 GCA_033807755.1 Ellobium chinense | reverse complement strand
TATATATATATATATATATATATATATATATATATATATATATATATATATATATATATATACACATAAATATATATATATAAAATGTTATATGAATATCTCAGTTCCTCCAACACCACCACCCATGTTGTCCTATGTCTCTGCTTATGGGTTACAGAATCTAGTAATTCTAGTAATTGTGGTCTTAAGGCCCTAGTGAAACATCCTGCTGACATTCAGGTGATAAGGCATATTTGATTTATTACATATTTATTACTGTAAAAAATGCAGCAACATGGCCATAAGGTTACCGCACTGGACTCAAGATTTAAAGTTTATGGGTTGATTTCCATTCCTGACCATGGTTGTGCTGTAGGTGCATTGGAAAAAGATTACACTCATGTTTAACTCAGTCAACCCATCTGTGAAATGGGTACCTGGCTATAGGCAGTGGAAACTGTCAAAACGCTCGTGATCAGTGCTATTATGGATGCTCCCCAGAGTGTGAGAAAGTCCAAGAGTGATCAGGCATGCTGCGATAATATTAGTGTGTAGTTGTGCGAGCAGGGCTCAGCCTGGATACAAAACTTATAAACTGCATTATTATTGTAAAGAGGGAAGAATGTATGCCCGAACTGCTATTATCGGGGAAATGTGCCATTTGGGATTCTTCAGAATCGCCATGAAAGATCAGTTTTGAGAAAAATTTCTCACTCCATCAGGCGATTGAACCCAGGCCCTCTCAACTTGCAAGGTGAATGCCTTGCCACTTCACCACAGGTATACTATAATTACTGCAATTTAAACCTTATATATATCGCCTGCCTGAATATTCTTCCCGAACTTCCACATGGAAACCTAGTGTCCATTTGTGACCCTGATACACTTCCAAATTGCTAACTCATAACTGGTATTAAGGTGAATTTTGAAAAAAATGCTGTTTTGCCATTGCCATGGCTTAAAAGTTATGCGAAACTTTTAATCAATTCATTACATTAAATTCTAATGTCATTTTGATGCTTTTAAATTATTATTTGTTTGTTCCGTTTTTTCTTGATCATATTCTTAAAAAATACTGACCATATATCAAATCAAATTTCCCTTGAAGGAACTGAGATCATTTTAAAATATTGGAATGGGATTTAGTGTCATGCGACTTATGAAAAGAACAAGTTGTAGTATTTTTAAATGAATTGAATACGGTACATCACTATAATTCTTCTTTTTGGTTGGTCTTAGGCTCACAAAAAGAGAAAAAGAAATTCATATCAAACTTCACCAACATGTATTTTTTGGAATCTAGAATCAGTAAGTAGTATAGATCTTGCTTGCTGATGTGAGTATCCAATCTGTAATTTGTCTAACAGGATAGCGTCACTGGTACATTTGCAATCTAAAATCATGAAACAGCACTTCTTTAAAATATTCTTTATACATACATAAAAATGTGTTTGACCTCTTAAAATGACAGACTTTTGTTCAAACGAAACTACTGAGTTGTAATATTTCTTAAAATTTGTTTAACCTTGAACATCATCTTGTTTTCTTCACATAATTAGGATGCTCACTTTTGATCCTTTGTAAGCAAGTGAAGGGCAGTAACTGCAGCTTGAAAAGTACATGTACATGGAAATATCATTACAGTGTGTACTAAAAACAGTATGTTTCTTTTGAATTCAGTTTTTCTGGCTCCATGCAGAACTGGTATATAGACAGCTTGAAAGTGACCATGTCGCTCGATAAACCAAAAGAAAAAGAAACCAGATGGTATTCACTCCTTCACAAAGAAAGTACTTTGTTTTAAGTTATTCCATACCCTAGGGTACTGGTGGTAGAAATTTGGTCACGTTATGGAAAATATCCTGTCAAATCATTTCTTACTGGTCCATGAATTAAGAGAGAAGATCAGCACTTTTTAAGAATTTTATTTGGACAGTTATGACTATAATCACTGATAACCACACTTTCACAGAATTCTGAAAATACTGTTTTACATGACATATATTGTTGCATTAAATCAACAGCCTGTTCAAACATCACAATGATGTGATTTAATGATGAATGGACATGATATACAAGAATTTATGAAACAACAATAAAATCTCATTCTTGTTTTATTAATAAACCATGCACACAAGATCAAGAGCCATGAGTTCTACAAAAGGGCATCTGCTATGTTTAGAAAAAAGACATGCACACAGTATTGCTTCTATCTTTAATTCTTTCTTTCTCCAAGACAACAGTCATCTAAATGTAATGCAGAAATGCAAGAATCTTTATCATGCTAGCTCCCATGTTTTGCTGCTAAGAAATGTTACTAAGCTTTCCTACACATTAAATTTCTCATCAGTTACACGACATGTAATGTAAACCTCTATCACAGAGCATATCATCAGTCTCTGCATAGGACCGGCCATGTTTATAAATGATGTATAGTTAGCCTGGCCAGTCCTATGTGGAGACCGACCATATATTAAATAATATTGGTGACCAAAACATGACATGCACTGTATGACTTAAATATTCAATTATGCTGTAGATGCACATAAATATGCTTGCACTACTACAACACTGTTTCTCTCCACTCAAGATTTATTCACACACAAACAAGACTTTCTAAGCGCAGTGGCAAATATGTCTGTGGTCATTTACAACTTAGTCAGTGGTCTCTTTATTCCTGTGCTGGGAGACAATTGCAAGAGCCTTCTAAATGGTGATGTAAGCTTGGGTTTAATGGTAGAGGTGAACTCCATCAGTCAGCTATCTGCACCACTGAAAGACATAAAAATGAAATAAACTATTATTGATTTATCATTGACATAATGTGTTGCCTGACTGACCTCCCAACCGACTAGCTGGCCTGAGACTCACCTAACCAACTGTCCTCCCTTGATCCATTTTCTCTAAAGTCACAGCACAAGGGTCATCAGGGTTGAGATGGGGAAGGGTAGAGGTGATGGTACGAGTGGGGATTAATGATGAGGCTTAGTTGTTATTGAACGACGAATTTTTACAATGCAGTTATGCCAATCATTAGGCTTAGTAGAGGGGGACAGGCAAAGACATTCTGTGGATTGGGGATGCAGCAGAGGCCACAAGTCATCTCTAATCTGTGCCTCCATTTGTCTTTTTTATTTGTCTGTCCATCTCTTTTTATCTGTCCATATATCCTTCTGTCTTTCTATCTGCCAATCCACACATCCATGTGTCCGATTTCATCCTCCATCCATCAAGCTGTCTCTGCATCCACCTACCCACCCTTCCATCCATCCGGTTAACCAGCCCACCCACTGATCCCACCAGACAAGGCATCTACAAACCATACAGCTACCAAACATGCTAAGAAGGTGGATCTGAGCTGGTTGGCTAAAACCTATATACACTGGCCCTTACTCTAATGAAAGGATGGTGTGTGGATCTGTCTACTCACATTTGGGTATGTTGACCTTATTGGACACCAATACATCAGCTTGGACATGTGTCATGTTGAGATACAAAGTCTCTGGGTTTGACTGGGGAAGAAAAAAAAAATTACATGACAAAAGATTGAGCCTTGATTCCCTATGACTTTATTACATAAATGCCAGTCACTAAGAAAAATTACACATGCTTCATAAGACCGGGTGACTTTATAAGCTGTTTCATCAAGATGTACATCTCTGAATTCTGTTGTCAGGGACATGCAAAGAGGCTGTGATTAAAAGTATTTGTGATTATTTGGTGCAAAATATAGTTAATATTCTGTTACTGCTGTGATTAAAAGGAATAAACTTTACTATATGTATTCTGAGTCTTTCAAGGTGACAGTGACAGCAAGCAGTGGATTTCAGAGCAAGACAGCTCCTCTCTTTCACGGCAGGAAAATGTGCAATGCTAAACCTCCTAGGGGCAGGCTTAAAAAAGGCCAAACTGCCAACCCATGTTCTATGGCCCTCTAAAGTCCCCTTGGAGGATGAACTTCTGACCCTCCTCTCCCCTACTCCGTCTTTCCTCCTTCTTCCCATGCAAAATCACCTTTCTCCCATAAAATTTTTACCATCTCACCAACTGTAACACATACTGACTGATCTGCATTCTTAATTGCAAACTTCACTGCATGTCAGACAGAGATCTACGGAGGTCACATACCATAAAGAGATCATACAATGCCTCTCCCATTGCGTCCCTCACATGGTCATCAACAATGGAGAATGTGCGGCAGAAATGCTGAAACATAGCACAACACTGAATGGTAAACAAGCACACTATGATTTATGCTGCGCCATCTTGTGAGAAACACCGCTGTATCAACAGCTGAGCTGAAACTGACACAATTTCATAAATGTGCTGATGTTGTGATTGCTTGCTCTGTTTTCTTTTAGATGATAATTCTCAGAATGTAACATCTCATCCATGGATATTTTATACTCAGGCGCAATATGAAAAAAGAATGATAATTAACAAACTATCAGATTACTGAACTGGATATTACACAGGTCAACAGACACTCATGCAACTAGATCATTATAAATTCAAGCAAATAATAATAATAAAAAAACCAATAGAGGGAAAGATAGGACAATCAGAGAAAAAAAAAAACAACTAGACTTTAGACAGACAATGATGGACAGACAGAAAGAAATGCAAATATGCTATCAGGCATCACATACAGACATCTGGCTGACAATACCTCAAGTGTGATACTGGCTTGTCTCTGACTGTCAGCATAGTCAGTGTTACCCATGGCATACATCAGGTTATGGGTCACCCTTAACTAAGATAAAGAAATAGAATTACAGGCTTTTAAACTTATTTTTGAATTGAGGCTTCTTAATCTACTTTTGGCTTCTAGATCTTCCCATGGGACTCTTGCTAACCTTCTCCTGCTCTTCTTTCCTAAAGTCCTGTGCCAAAAGATACAGACTGGAAGTGACAAATTCTAGCATGGCGGGAAACAGTGTCCAACGCACATCATTGTGCTCATAGCTATGTTTTCATAAGCATGTTTTTTTTGTTGGTAAAAGAAACCGAGAGAAAAGGCAAGTTGGGTCAGTCAAAAGAAGGGAGTGTTTGTCCCATAACAAGCATTGATATGTCAGTACCATAAAATGTACTATATGGTTATTTAAAACATGGATTCTTAATCATAAAAAAGAATTCATGATGGCATAAATATCCACCACCAGCACTATCACTGGTGCCCAACTACCACCACCGTCTTTATCATCATCATCACTCCCACCCACCACCACCATTACCATCACCGTCACCATTATCATTTAGAACAACTACAACGACAACACCACCATCACCAGTGCCACTATCATCACCATAACCAAAACCATTGCCATCATCACCACCACCACCATCTTAACAACAACAACAACAATAACGACAAAAACATTCACAACAACAACAACAACAACATCACCAGTGCCATCACCATCACCATAATCATCAACACCTACAATGATCCCATCACTATCATCAACCCTACTACTCTTAACTTCAGGGCCAACAATCCTTTTAATACCATAAGCCATCTGCACAAACAAAAATATTATTTTAGACCACACCCTCCAAACCTTTCTCCCATTTTTATCGTAAGATAAAAATTCTGATAATTTGTCTTTAGTACCAAAAATTGTTGTCATAAAATAAATTACCAAAATGCTCAAAATTCTAGGGGCAAAATGAGTGCATATCACAGTCCAGCTTATCAAACTTTTTCTGTGGGATCTATCTTGAATTACTATAGGTATGCTTGCTTTCATATCAAAATGCTGAAAAAAAATGCCCTGAATAAAAACATCCCATCACAATTTATCAGGTGTCAACGAGGATAAGTTTACATCATCTGTGTGCCTGCCACACTGTCCACAACAGTCCTTTCACAACATATTCAATATTCCACCTGAATGACCAGGACCTCCATAATTATAGCCCACTAAGCTGCCTCTAGGGCTTCATGTATATAGTTCTTATGATAATATCATACCAGTAATTAGTCCTATCCGGCCATGTCTTTCTAATTATAACAAATGGTGCAAAGGATGACACTGACACACTTTCACAGTCAAAAATGTTAAGAATGTCACTGATTCTGATTAATCCTGTTAGAATTATGCATACAAATTAACTGATGACACACAGTCAGAATGCCACACTCAAAGAGAGATCACTGTAGGTTTCTTGTGAAGCCTTAAGCTGTCCGTGTCAGAGGTAGAGTACCCCGTTTATATGAGTAGGCCAACTTTCCTGATTCATGAAAAATATTAGTTAAATATGAACCATTTTATATATAGTTTGTCTAAGAAAAGAATATGACGACCTCTCTCAAGGTAATCATTCTAAATTACTTCAAAAACAAAAATGCCAGTTTACCTGAATAAGTCTTTCTGCCACCTTGTTGGACTCCCTAGCCAGAATGCTGGAAATAAATAAAAATGTAAGTAACATCACAAAGTTTAAGCATGAAAGAATTTTCTTACACCATAAGATAAGGTCCAGGATTCAGCAGTGGTCTGCTGACAAAAGCCTGATATAAATTGATCAAAGTTGACATAAAAATCCCCCTAAACCATACACCTTAAAACAAGAGCAACTCACTTGGCACTGAAAAGGTAATGAAAAAAACATTTACCCAATAGTTTTAGCAGCTGCGGCTTGTTGAACAAAGACAGGAAGTGGTGCATTCATTTGAGCAAGTTCAGATTCTGCAAAAGAGAAGAAAATAATTGATTGTCTCCCATTTCATATTTTGTAATTATCAAATACACGGCTACATGTTATATAGGAAGTGTTTATTATTTAGCTTATAAGAAATTGGGTTTTACCATGTCTCTACACAAATTTTGAATGCTGGTCATTTTGCACTTCAAAGCACTTTGTTAAGCCAGCAAACCAAAATGAAAATTTTGTTCTTTTGTAATATAATGTGCATATTTCAGCATGACAGACAGTGATATTGGGGGAAGAGGGCAGAATGAGGCCCCTTCCTACAGATTTACTACTGAGACACATATATTGAGAGTCTAAAGTTGCTCCCCCCACCTTCCCCTTTCCAATTTCCTTGCTGACCTGCTACATTACATCTGTCAATCTATGGTCATACAGATGACATGCTACACCCCTTCTTAATACCTCTTTTTTTTAATCAAATCCTCTTTCTTGCACATTTCTTTACATATGTTAAGTATAACTAAGCCTTAACTAGACTACTCCTCCTCAGCTGAAGGGCTAGAGTCCACAAGGTGCTGAATCTTTCTTATAAAGAAAAAGTAATGATCTATTTCTCATATGCTACCTTTGTTTTTCTGCTTAATATAGTTTGTGCCTAAAGGTGGAAAACTAAGGTGCCAAATTCAAAGACCAATAGCAGGCACAGCATTAATAAAGTAAGCAGAATACCTTCACTGACTTCATTTCTGGCTAAAATATCTTCAAGTGCTGGCCTCAGAAGTGCTACAAGGCCTGACAATATGGAATCTGCCACCTCATATTCCATCAAGTCTTTCAATAGTTCAATTGCTGTGAAGAAAATTCAAGCAGAACATAATACACAGAGATATGTAAAGGCATACAAAACAAAACCGAAATGTATGAGAGAATTTTGATATTGTTCTCTACATGACAGATTTGTTTTATCATCTAAAATAGCCAGTCCCTGAATGCTAGCACTTGGGGGTATGTAAGCTTGCAGGAAAGGCTGTGGGCAAAACCAATGTGATTCCGAAAATTGGATTTACATGACAGGTGATTATTTATTGCAGGAAATGTTTCTGCAGGTGTGTTTATGGTTAAAAAAGGAAAGATACTTTCCCTTAGGCTCACTCACTTATATTATGTATTGAGGGACAGCTAGTTGAAACAACGGAGACATGTTTGATTCAGCATATCAACCCTCTCTCTGCTAAATCAACTCTTTCCTTGAAATCTATGGCTTGTCATAGAAGGGAACTGCTGAGAACAATTCAATGATATTCTGAGCACAAAAAAAGTGCACCCAGAATGAATGAAGCCACCCACTGCAAAGACAACAGAAATCAAACTTCCTTGTATGTTATCAAAATACAAGTTGCCTATTAGTGTTCATTATTGCCAGGAAACTACTGAAACTGACCTTCAAACTGGACTTCAAGATGGAGAGTTCTTAACAGGTTGAGTAAAGGCTCAATAATTGTGGCAGTTGCTGACCCAACAATGGGCTGTACTGTACGCAGAGCATTGCATGCCATCTGCTGAGCCTTGGGTGAACTACAGGGCAGGAGGGCAATCAGGCCCTTGTACACCTGATCATTGAAACAAATGTTATGTGAACGTTATGTTAGAGTCATAATATGAACTAACAGTGATGATGACGATATTAATAATCTTTTTCATTCTGCAAAGTGAATGGTGCTCCGATACAGAATCCACTGACGAAATGCTATATTGGTCATCTGATCCCTTGGAGATTTACTGAAATAATAATCTGTTTCTAAGTGTTAGAAGCTCAACTGTAGGTCTGGTTGCTTCATTTTTATTTTTTTTCAATGTATTGTGGTGCTGCTGACAAGTATGACGGTGGTGATTATTAAAATGATGATGATGACTCAGAGGAGCAAGAGGATAAAATCATTAAATGTTGAACCATAGGTAATGCTACTGGAAATTCTGATGCTGTAAATGGTTTCTTTTCTACATTTCAGACACTTCTTGTGAATAAACTTTACTGAAAAATAAAATACTCACCATGTATACTTATTTTTCTGCAGATAATGCTAATGAGGGTGGCAAGGATGCTTATAATCTCTAGCAAGATGATGATGATGATATTAATGTGGCAGATGGTGATATCACGATGACAATGATTGCAAAAATAGCAATGATCATGAAGACAGGAATAATGACAATAATGACTGTAGAGAGGAATGATGAAAATGGTTAAAAAAAAGAACCAAAACAACAATGGAAGCAAATTTCATTTGAGAATTTCTGACTACAATCTGCAAACATCAGTGTGGAGTGCAGATGATGTGGTTTATTAAGCTTATGATGGTGCTGCTAAAAAGTATATGATGATGACACATGAGAAATACCACTACTACAAACCTGGTTTTGGAATTTTGGATTGCCTTGTGCTAGCATGAGCAGAAGATTTTTGCAAGCATCTTGGGTTTCTTCTCCTTTTGATTTGGCCAAACACTCTGCCACTGCTCTAATTCCTATTTGGAAATAAAAAAAGACTAGCTGTGACAGACAGTCACAACATCTTATGGGAAGTAATAGAAAATATATGAATTCATACTTTACAGTTAGATGAAAATGTTATGAAAAAGATTAGGCAACTCAATGTACCCACTGTACATCACATGAATATTTAGGTGACTTTGACTCCCTGTACTTCCCTGTTCACCTTATCCTCACCTTCCACCTACCTTAATTTTTAACTCTGTATTAAGCTGTCCTTCTTTCTCGCTTTGTTATTTTTTTTGTCCAATCATTTCTCCTTTGTCACTTCCATCCTACTTACCATAGCTTTCACAGATCAATTCTTTGTACTTTCTGCCAGCGTTGGCAATGCTGTGAAGACATTTAAGCGCCTCTGCCTTATCAGCCTCTTTGGCTTGTTTCAGGCCAATGATCTCTAAGAGAGTCAAAGTTCCACCAACCTCCATAAACTCAGCCATAAACTTGTGCCTGGAGGGGAAATTAACATTTCATAGTTAGGTATTTACTCAGAAACATGTACTGCAATAGTCTCAATACTTCTTTGTGTGAAGCAGCTAAGCTGAAAGTTTCTTGTATGCCGAATGTAGAGGTTTGCTTCTTGTTAAGTTTGTTTGGGTTGATTCCTTGAGAAAACATTTTAATCACATTTTCCTGGTGTCAGCTATCTGTAAATGGTGCCAAACTATGATAAAACAACTCTAGTGCTAAATGGATGAAAATTGAATAGCAGTGGTCTTTGTCTAAAGAAAGACAGGTGTAAGTCAGAAACAAATAACTCCTGGTGCAAAAGCTGAGAACAATGATATAATTACTTTACAAACATAGGCAAGGATGAATTAACAGCATGGGGAGAATTCCTCTATGATGGAAATACTGTTCTAAATCTCCCTTTTTCTGACATCTTTCACACCTGGCAGAGCATAGTCCCACCTTTACCATCTCTGACTCCATTTCTCTTCTCCTTGCTGCCTGTGGGGATCCACTTGACCTTCTCCCCTGCAGATCCCATCACTGGCTTTATTTTGTGATGCTCATGCAGTCCTTCTTAACATATGGCCAGTGCATCTCCAATTTCTCCTGCCTATGCAGGTTTCTCTGTTGATGTCTTTGTAACATACTGTCATTTTAAGAAATAGAGTTGCTAGCCCACTGTTCAACCCCCAAACTGGAGGACCAGGCTTGACTTTAAGAAGCCTCTAATTGTGTAAAGTACAATAGATAAAGGGTAGGTGTCATTCTCTACTCCCCTCTGCTTGAAAACCTCGCACTTACACAGGTGGAAACATCCTTAAGAAATGCAGGGTTCCCCTAAAGAGGCAAAGGTGCCCTAGGGCAAAACCTCCATCTGCCTCATGATTATTTCTTTCTAGACAATGTGCGAAATGCCAGCATTATTCATAAAATATAAAACAAGGGAACACCTACTTACCCACTGGATGCTGACAAGAATATTGCTATTGAACATAGCAACTCATTTAGGCAGGTACCTGTCATATATCTGAAGCATGTTAAAGATTAAATCTGAACATGTGCTTACAGTTACAGTGAAAAATCAATTCAAACATGAAGAAAGCTTAAGACTAAATAAGAGCCGTGAAGAACTTGGTGCTGTTTTGAATTTAATCTAGAGTTCATCTTCTTTCATTTTGGGTGATATATAACTAAAATGAAAATGAAAATTGGACTTTTATTTACCCTGTGGGGTGTTCCTTAGAATGCCATGCAAGATTATACATCTCATTCATAATGATAAATGTAGATCACAGAGTATAATGTGACCTAACCCTAAAATCCTCAGCTTGAATCAACTAGATTTATTTAATCACTCAATCTTGCAAATTTGGTATAAAATTACTTTGCCCTGAGGTATTTGAAAAAGTAACAATGAGTTATATTTTTTTACCATATGTCAAACTGACTAAGCATTATGATATTAACATATGAGTAAATATTAATCTGATGTCCCTTAATTTCACTCAAAGATTAAACCACCTACTATTTCATCATATTGATGAGCCTATAAAGAAGAGACATAGTATGTATGAAAATATCTTATAACACGAAATTTGGGAGGGATTCTAAATGAGATTCACACCTGATGCTGCTATCTCAATCAGTCAATAGACATTAGGATTGGGGATTTGCCTTGACTGAAGCTATGTTTTGATAGGTATTACTGTTAGGCTAGAATTAGGGTTAGCCAGTTGAATTTGCTGGTAACAATTTCACTTAGGGGTCTGCGTATCAGATCAGAATCCCTTCCCAGCAGATTAGTCTAGACTAGACTAGACTTAATCTAGTCTATTCCTATCCAAATGAAAACTGAGAGTGAAGACAAGAATGTGAAATATCCATGACTAAAATGGAACCTGCAGATTACAGAGGCCAAGAACAACAACAACAAGATTTACTAGACTATTCCTTGAAATGGAAATAGGATACGATAGTCTGAGCCAGGCTGTCAATCTGGTGAGGAAGAGACTAGCGGCTTGTGCAAACTCTTGCTCCAGTTCTGGTCCGGTTTTATTTTGATTCTGTGCGATGAAGTCTTCCAATATTTTTCTTCTCACACTCTTTGCACCCTTGTCCCATTCTTGCAATATATTCATTACACGCGAAATAGACGTTTGCTGTTTTGCCGAACCCATGATGATGCAGTTCTGTACTTAAAAGTAAGTCCGTAGAGTGAATAACGCGGTTTGTTTATAAGTTGCTAGCCGGCCATATTTGATCCTGCCACCGAAAGGTTAAAAAGCTGGACTTTACAGCAAATCAAATAAAAGCACTGCTATCAGAGCTTATATAGAAATGAAGATGTTGCTATTACTTAGTGATTCTTAGAGTGAAGAAATCGGCAGATTATATATTTATGAGTTGTCAGGCAGTTATGTGTGATTTTTCTTGTTTTCTTTTGCAGTGCTAAATCTAATTTTTAATTTGTTGTTTGTTATTATAAAACATGGAAACCAGCAACGGAAGCAAACGATTATCTTCAGTCTTCTCTCATGGTGAAAATGCACATAATGCTGAAGTGATTTGTCAGGGAAATGAAAACGAAACTCCAGTGATTATCCTAATCAGCATAAGAAGTAGTGACGGGAGTAAAACATCGCCACAAAATGAGCAGAACTACTTAAGACATTTTCGCAAAATTTATGAAGAAAAAGGGTAGGCTATGCACAGCACCATGAGTATGACTATCACTATGCTATACAAAGCAGTAAGCATTCCTTTTAATAGTTTAAGATCAAGACTAGGTAATCTAGACTAGATCTAGCTCGAGTCTAGATTAAGTCTAGGTCTAGTTTAGATTTAGAGCCAGGAGAAGTAAGGCTTTGAATGTTTTACAGCCATGACTTACCAGAAATCTTCCTCTCTCTGCAGAATAATGGCCAAGCCCAATGGTTTACCACTCAAAACAAGACCCCTACCAACAACAGCACATAAATTTAATGGTTAGCCTTCTGGGGATTTCTGTGGCTGATTGGAAGAAATGCATACCTTATATGTCAGGTTATCCCATAACTTACTGTTTAATAGTATTTCATAGTGATCATTTGGCACAAATGATATCATAAGCCAGGAATCATGCCAATAACTATACTACAATCACTGTCTCGCAATAGATGGATTGTGGTTCAGTGCACCCCTACAGATGAGAGAATTTCAGAGGGGCATGCTGCAGAGGTTGCTTCCATGGTTTTCCTCAGCCTGGAAAAGAAAGGTCTTCAGAGAAACCCTGTCATTATACATGTGTTGAGTTACGAAGGGCTGTCAGTTCATAATGCTATCTGTCAGGCCGTGAGAGATGAACGAGAACTGAGAAACACCCATTTTCCAGTGAGTTTTGGAATCCACTCTTGTCACTTCAGTAGCCAGATATGTTTTGTCTTTAGGGTGGTGAGAGGGTGGGTGCTGGTGGGAAGTGGGGTCACATAGCCACAGTAGTCATTTTGTTGCATTTTACTCTCTTAATTTTCTTAATTTTATTTGTTAGAAGGGTCATATTATGGTCTGAAATTCTTGAAGAGAATGGGAAAGTAAGCACTCGTGTCTAGTGCAGTCAGCTCTGCGCTCTGCTTAACTGCAACACTTGGGAGCATATGAAATTTTGCAATTAGAAGGGGCTGCAGTTATCCAGTGACTTTTTAAAAGAAATATATAGCTTTTGAGGGGGCTAGTTGGTGTATACATGGTAGGAAACGCTCCACATTGAAATAACTTTTACCTAGTTTTGCATTATAATCATTTCTGAGTAGAAAGTATAGTGAGCAGCAGAAGAAACTCCCCATTAGTAAGTGGCCTCTAAAATTAGTCAGGTCATGTTCAAATTTTGCACATATATACCTTGACATGTATGCTAACCCACAAAAAAATCACAAAGAATTGATTTAGAGAAATACTGTTTATTGTGATAAAATGCTTACCTCTCCTTTTTAAAAAAATTCAGTACATGCCCACCTCTGGCATTATTTCCAGCTTGAATTTGTCTTCCCACTGATCTTGCCAAAGTCTTGCTATGGCAAGTTGTTGCGTTCTTGGGTCAAAGCAACATGGAGTTGACCAAGGTCATTTTACATCATTACAACTTTGGACGATGTCCCAACTCATCACAAAGGTGTTCATCTTGGGAATGAATGTGCTGGCCACGGTAGCAGAGCAAACTGCTGATGTTCAAGAAAGTCCAAACAAGCACATGCAGTGTGTGTCCTTACATTGTCTTGCTTAAAAATGTGGAGATTTTTGGGGGCATTAAACAGGGGTACCACAAAAAAAATGTGTAGCAAAATGTTTTTTCTGTATGTCGCTGTATCGACATGTCCATAAAAAAAATGAAGAGCGCTTCTTTAGTGTGTACTAATGGTTTCCAACACTATAACATTGCCACTGCCCCATCGATCTGCCGTGGTGATAAACAATCAGTAAATTGTTCACCTCTTCGATGCCATACTCTTGTGTGTCCTTCCAAGTGGTCCATGCAGAATTGGGACTTGTCTGAGAGGACTACACCATCCCATTTGTGAAGAGTCCACCCACTCCTCAGGACACTCTTTGCACAGTAACAAATTAGTAAACACTTGATCAAAGGATCTTTTTGGACTCTAAAACTGGGGAGTTTTTTATACCGCTAGGTATAAAATATATCATAACAGATTTAGGAAAGTACAGCAGAAAAGTATAAAGTGGTGAAAGATCCAAATTTACTGTAGTATTATTATTTGCGTGATTTGAAGGGAGTCTTCTTGACACCTCTCATCCCTCTTTTCCTCTCCACTTTGGTGGTTTTTTTGGACATGTTATGTGAATCTTGATAATCTAATGTTATCCAACAAAATGTGAATTATTTTAAAAACGCAAACGTTTTCCTCTTGTGCCAGATTAAAGGCTGCATTCTGGACAGCTGCCCAAAGCAGGCTGAAGGCTTATTAAGAAACCTGAAAGAACTTTTCCCCACTGCATATGACATTCTCATGCTGATGATGTGGCTGATAAAAGCAATTTTTCCAGAATTTTTTGGTGGAGGTGCCAAAACAAGTGACTATGAAGAGTTCTGCTACAACTCTGGTAAGTCTGCTTGCAACTGGCTGTATATTTTTTTAAGAACTCAGGATAGACTGTCACTTTGTCACAGAGAAATATAATTTGCAACTTTATGGTGTTAGAAATGCAAATTTATAGAGAAAGCAAAAACACTCTTGTCATTGGCCAAGAGCATGGTTTGGTATGACGCACAAGTAAACTATATATATGAAGAAGGAAACCAGTGTTTGTGAGGCAACAGTGATTAAAATGACATACAATTTCGTCATATTGAGGAATCTGAATGACTGCTGCCGTTTGGAAACTTGACTTTCATTAGCAGACAAAGATCTCATACCTTCTTAGAAGATAAGAACACAACTTCTGTGAGACAGATGTAGTGACAATGCCATACATTGAGAATCTGAGTGAGTGCTGCTGTTTGAAATATCTGCTTCCATTAGCTGACACAGGTCTGTTACCTTTTGATTTCTCAGTGAATTAATCTGTAACATACCTACATTTTCTTGGTTGGTAATCTAAACATGGGGTGCCCAACCTTCTCAGAAGTAGGACCGGTTTTGTATTTTAGTCAACCTGTGATGGTCATATCATTGTTTGCACAGTATGTGCACACATTGTGCATCAATTCAGAATGCTGTTACTAATTTCACTGATCATTGCTCTGTTTATAATTGGATCACAAAGTTGAAATTTGTTGTAATAATGCTCCATATCAATTATCATTGATAAAATCTAATGAGGATTGTCAGAGTTATTGAAAAAAATGAAGGATTCACCTTTTTTGGTGTCACTCTGCAGCGTATGTCTAAGAGCAAAGTACCCTGTTGAGAACTTTTTCATGAATAATTCCATCGGCCATATTTTACACAATGGTTTACACATGTGTTTATACCAACATTTGGCATCAGTAGTCTAGACCAAATTGTTTAATTTGTCAGAGATAGATCACCCATGAGCCAATCAACTTTTTATTACGGTTTATCTCACATTTCATGACAGGTACATGGCCACAGATGTTCCTGTACTCAACAACAGATCACATTGTGCCCCACACTGATGTGGAAAAAGCTGCTGGTATCCGACGGCAGGCCAGTGTCCCCGTGGAGCAGATATGTTGGGAGGACACGGAACATGCTCGTCACTTTTTTGTCCATGAAGAAGAATACACTGACCTATGTTACAAGTTTGTGCAATTTTGCCTATTATAAATTAGATTTAAAGGCAGGATTCACCTGCTGGGACTTAGCATCGAGGTCTAGGGAGAAACCCAAAACAGTTTTATTAGTATTTCTGTGTGTTCCTTGCTTCATGTAAGCCTTTTACGCCAGAAAGTCTAGGTCCCTGATGACATGCTGCCTTATCTGTTAATTTCTTATAGCGTGATTAAATTTTATTCTTGGCCCCACACAGTATTGAGGTAAGAGCTTAAAATCAAACTTTTCAGGGAAATCTTGGCTTGACGTCTATACAGTAAAATATTTTTTCCATTTTAAAAGCATCTGTGCAGTAACCCTATACTTAGCAAGAAAATAGAAGCAGCTACAGGATTATTGCACTGGAGTGATGATGTATGCGTTAATGTGTAAATGCCGCAGTGGTACTGAACTTATGTGATGGTCTTGACTGTAGACCCAAACATAGGCTAGGTGAATTCTAAAGTAAATTGCAAGGAGTGTACCTGATTTTCTCTTTTATGTTAGAAAGTCCTTGCTGATGTTATCAGCTCAGCGTTTATTTTCTTTCTGGTAGAGTGAAATTAATATTTCCCATCTTTATGGATGTCTTGAAACCACTTCAAGAATTTCCACTTTCTTGTGATTGTGAAGTGATATTTGTCATGTTAAAAAATATGAAAACCATTTTGTTCTGAAGATGTCACTTTTTTTGAAGCACACTTTTGCATAACTGAAGAAACTGAAATGATTAAAACTAGCAACATCGCCCTTTCTCTGAATGGGATGACTATGTCTAACACAGGCATATAGTGGATTCTCATTTGGATCTACTGACCTCAGACAATAAACCCTAGTTCAGCTTTTGCCCCATGAACCTTATTAAGGGAAACAACCTCTGTTTTAACGTCTTCAGAACTGGTGGTTACTTGAGCTATTGCAAGGAAGAAGTGAGTTTTAAAATTAATATAAAACCTTTATAAAAGATAAACTAAGGTTGTCATGAACTCGGCATTAGCGGACATGGTAGCATGCCAGATTTCATGGCTGAGTGAGGCTTTGTAATGAAATGCATTTTAAAAAGTTAGTGCATGAAAGTCAGCTATAACAGAGTATGATAATTGTTGAACTAAACGAAAAGAACAAGACTGCCTCAATGGTGTGCTATGAACAGGTCACCAATTATTATTGTGCACGCTAGCTACCTGAAAATTCCGTCTCCACCATGACCCATGTTCCATCTTAGCAAAAAGGAGAAAAGAAAAACAAAAATATAGTTGGCCAGCCTGGGAAACAAAGGAGATGAATGATGATGACCAATTCTTCTGGTATCCATTCTCCCCCTTGCCAGTCCCTTGTCCCCAACTCCCTTTTACAGAGTGTGGTTGTCTAGAAGCATTCTTTCTTAATCTTCTTTCAACTTTTTGTGTTTGTGAGGAAGAATGAAAATGTAGCTGAAGAATACTTTTCCAAAGCTCAATGTTTGTGCTACAAATGCTTTTGAAATATAAAGAAATAATTTGTAAGTAAATGCTCTCCACACATATTTTATTATGTACTTTTAATTGATATAACACTTGAGGGAATTCACATCTTGTGCTCAATTTTGTTTTGAATGGATTAATAACAAAATGCATCTCCTACAACACCACTGACTACTGTCTCAAGGAAAGCTTTTCAAAAGTGGTCCTCAACTGTGCTTGGTTGGAGAACTGGAGTCTAAGATGGAGTTTCTTTTTAATTTCAAGCTCTTAAGGTTATAAGTGGGGGAGGAGGGGTGGGGAAAGAAAAGGAGATTTGGTCTTATTGCTATGGATTTAATGACAGAAACAAATATATTATCACTGGTGAAACACACTGGATTACTTTTTGACGGAATTAGTACAAATTGCAGATTTATTGTCATTATAAACGTAAGACTGCATTTGCAGCTTTGAATTTAAAGAGTCAGTCCTTCAGATGTAACAGATAATTATTTTATACAGGTGGTGTGATTTTAGATAATGTCTATTTTATTTTCTATTGAATGGTGATCCATTGATACACAGGTGTTTGGATTCTTTTTCTATGAAATATATATATACTGTATAGCACTGACTGTACAATACTTATCTTCCTTTTACAGGAAAATAAAAAAAGCCAGTATGTTGTTTAAACCATCTCATTATCTTTTTCATGGCCAGACCATCAAGATGGAATAAAAAATTATAGTGCATGATACATACAAATGTTGTCAAATGGAGCAGTCAGTGGCAAAGTTGATTGCTCTTGCAAACTGTTTATGACCAGTTACCTATTTTTTCTGTGTTCTAGTTGAAATTTTTCTCATTTGCTTTTCAGACTATCTTTCCCTTCGGTGTCTTTTGTAGTTCTCTGCCCCTTCTCGTCCACCTCCACATATTTGAAACACAAATACTGACAGATGCATTTCACTGTTTATACATCCTTGAATTATCCCTATTATGATTTTATGTTTACTGTGGTACGGAATACTGACGCAGCACATAATATGGTACATAGATATAAGCCCTCTGAAGGTAGTTACAATCAGAACACATGAAACAAAATACGCTTTACTCACAATTAGACTTGTAGATCATCAAATGTTACCCAAGATGAAAGGCATTATATTTACAAATGGAAGTTAGGGTGGTTTCAAATTCCATTAGAAGTCACTGCATGGGTGGATCAACAGTCATAATGTTTCAAGCCTAGTTGAACATAACATGCTGTAGTCATTATTGCTTATTAAATTTCCAGATGAGGTAATTACGAGAAAAATTGACCACTCAGTAAATATATATATTTGAGTCAATGATGTCTTTAACATTACAGTTTTACCTCACATCTTTCAGTGGTTAGCTCAGTTATATAAGAATGGTACTACAGTATCCCTGTATCTTATGTTGTTAGCAGATCCTGTATTGTAAAGAGAGAGTGATTTGTAAATCAAAACAATGTGGAGGTATTGATTCTGAATATCCATGTGCCTGGATTACCCAGTGCTTTATCTTTGCAATATGATCCATCGGAATTCACTAGGGGAACTCAGCAAGGAGACAGAAAGCCTATGAAAGAAAGTAGATGTTTATAATTGTAACTGCTGGTAGGTGAAAAAGTAGTCTTTTCCATGGTAGGCAGCCAGAACCATCTGAGATAAAAAAGGGATATTTTCACAGATTGACATATATATTTTGACTCATGTTGTACTATTGACATGTTAGGGAATTGCACATCACAAGCTAGAAAGGGCAGACTTTGTAAGCCCAGTATTCCAGTTTTATCCCTTATAAGATAAGATAAGATAAGATAAGATAAGATAAGATATAACTTTATTATCCAATTACTGGAAATTTGCTCTCACAGCATATTTGACAATGTTTGACATTAATCCAAATACATAAATGACATCATTACACCCATTCACGACTGCAAACACACACACATATATTCACACACATACATACACACACGCAAGCACACACACACCCACACACACCCACCCACACACACACACACATACACATAAAAGTTACCAGCCACATCATTATATACCACGTTCAAGAACTGCTGGTGATGCGTATGGGGGATGGTACAAAAGATCGCCTGTATAGCTCTCTATGTGTTCTTAAAGGAAAGTTGTATCATCTTACAGACCATATTAAATTATACAATATCCTATTGTTCCAATGAAACAGTCTTTCAAGCGTCTGTCATTATGATATAACGCCTCTACCGGCCCCAGATAACCCACAGGATTACATTATCCAAAGTCCAAATTGTTACACCCATTGCACGCATGGTGGCCATAAGCTTACATCAAATACGTTCTAGGCAGATGGCCAAGTTGTCTAGCCAGTGCTCTGTGGACGGGTGATAGCATGTGGGTATGAATGCTTTAATTCCTCTGTGAACAGTAGATATGTCAAACAAAATCATGCTGAGGCAATAAAAATGCAGAATACTTTATCTGGATTACACTATCAAACTTTACATTTGAATTTGGATGACCAGAACCTTAATTAAAAGCTGAATGATACATTGTAGTTGCTGGAATTTAAGTGATGTCATCGTTTTTGCCACAAGCCGCTGCTGATTGAGGAAGGGGAATAACTCTGGACGCAAGGGCCAAACCCGGTAACTTTAGCTCTCCTAATTGCATCATAATACATACATGCATTGTAACAAAACGTTGCTATTTCTTCACAAAATTGACTCAGTGGGCACCATAGATAATTTTCAGAGAGAAAAAGTATTGGAAAAGGGAAAATTATTTTTGATGTGCATGTCCTCCTTTAAATATAGTATGAAAATCAGAATAGTAAAATGTATTTCAGGCGCGCTATAATGGAACCTCTATAACATACCTCAATGAGTAAAGTATACCTCGACCTTAAATGTAAATTTCAAGTAGACTGATTTATTGTTATTTTATCAACATAATATTCAGGTAGATCTTGATAACAAGTTTTTTTTTCTTCTTACACAAAGACATACAGGACTATTATAACAGTCCTTTTGCTGGCTTCCTTCTTATTTGAAATTATTTTGATGAGGTGAGAAGGTTTACATGCCTTTTTGATGGCAAACTAAAAGCCCCATGACAAATTTCACAATTCATGTTCTATAGCCCACTGAAATTTCAGTTAGATCAAATTGCATGTACATAGAAGACATGCACACATGGCACATCACCGTAGCAGAGTATAATGGTTACCATTTGACTTGAATTAAATGCAAGCAAATCATTTTATTATGGGCAGTACACCTNACTGCATGGGTGGATCAACAGTCATAATGTTTCAAGCCTAGTTGAACATAACATGCTGTAGTCATTATTGCTTATTAAATTTCCAGATGAGGTAATTACGAGAAAAATTGACCACTCAGTAAATATATATATTTGAGTTAATGATGTCTTTAGCATTACAGTTTTACCTCACATCTTTCAGTGGTTAGCTCAGTTATATAAGAATAGTACTGCAGTATCCCTGTATCTTATGTTGTTAGCAGATCCTGTATTGTAAAGAGAGAATGATTTATAAATCAAAATAATGTGGAGGTATTGATTCTGAATATCCATGTACCTGGATTACCCAGTGCTTTATCTTTGCAATATGATCCATCCGAATTCACTAGGGGAACTCAGCAAGGAGACATAAAACCTATGAAAGAAAGTAGATGTTTATAATTGTAATTGCTGGTAGGTGAAAAAGTAGTCTTTTCCATGGTAGGCAGCCAGAACCGTCTGAGATAAGAAGGGATGTTTTCACAGATTGACATGTATATTTTGACTCATGTTGTACTATTGACATGTTAGGGAATTGCACGTCACAAGCTAGAAAGGGCAGACTTTGTAAGACCAGTATTCCAGTTTTATCCCTTATAAGATGAGAAAAGATAAGATTAGATAAGATATAACTTTATTATCCGCTTACTGGAAATTTGCTCTCACAGCATGTTTGACAATAATACAATACATTAATCCAAATACATATCATTACACCCATTCACGACTGCAAACACACACACACATATATTCACACACATACATACACACACATGCGCGTACACACACACAGAGATGCACACACACACACAAATATATTCACACACACACACACACACACACACACACACACACCACACACACACACACACACNCACACACACACACACACACACACACACACACACACACACACACACAAGTTACCAGCCACATACCACGTTCAAGAACTGCTGGTGATGCGTACGGGGGATGGTAAAAAAGATCGCCTGTATAGCTCTCTATGTGTTCTTAAAGGAAAGTTGTATCATCCTACAGACCATATTAAATTATACAATATCCTATTGTTCCAATAAAACAGTCTTTCAAGCGTCTGTCATTATGATTTAATGCCTCTACCAGCCCCAGATAACCCACAGGGTTACATTATCCAAAGTCCAAATTGTTACACCCATTGCACGCATGGTGGCCATAAGCTTACATCAAATACGTTCTAGGCAGATGGCCAAGTTGTCTAGCCAGTGCTCTGTGGACGGGTGATAGCATGTGGGTATGAATGCTTTAATTCCTCTGTGAACAGTAGATATGTCAAACAAAATCATGCTGAGACAATAAAAATGCAGAATACTTTATCTGGATTACACTATCAAACTTTACATTTGAATTTGGATGACCAGAACCTTAAAAGCTGAATAATACATTGTCAGGTAGAGGAGTCTGTAGTTGCTGGAACTTAAGTGATTTCATCGTTTTTGCCACAAGCCGCTGCTGATTGGGGAAGGGGAATAATTCTGGACGCAAGGGCCAAACCCGGTAATTTTAGCGCTCCTAATTGCGTCATAATAATACATATATTCATGGTAACAAAACATTGCTATTTCTTCACAAAATTGACTCAGTGGGCACCATAGATAATTTTCAGAGAGAAAAAGTATTGGAGAAGGGAAAATTATTTTTGATGTGCATGTCCTCCTTTAAATATAGTATGAAAATCAGAATAGTAAAATGTATTTCAGAAGCGCTGTAATGGAACCTACATAACATAGTCTACCTCAGTGAGTAAAGTATACCCCGACCTTAAATGTAAATTTCAAGTAGACTGATTTATTGTTATTTTTTCAACATAATATTCAGGTAGATCTTGATGACAAGTTTTTTTTCTTCTTGCACAAAGACATACAGTAGAACCCGTTAAAGCAGGACTCGAGTAAGCAAGATGCCCTATCTAAATGAGTCAATGCCAGGGGAACAGAATTTTTACTATCTAAATGTATAATATGTGAGTATTTGAGATGACATTCCGCTCAAGCGATATAATTTGAAAGCAAAAAAACAACATAACAATTGCGCAATTTTTAACAGGAATTATGTAAATGGTTGTCCTTATACACAGTCACAACGCCTGCTTTGTTTGCAGACAAACAAAGTATTATATAGGCATATATGGGACAGTCAGAGTTAGTATATCTCATCACCTGTGAAGTGATCAGTGCCACTAAACAAACAGGTGTGAATCAGAGCCAGCCAGGCTTGCTTGTCGGTCAGGAGCCTTTTGGCTTACTCTTATCTGCATGATGATCGGAGTATCATTGAGCCAGTCTGGCCCACCCGTTGGTCAGCCGGCCATCTTTTCTTCTTTCACTAATCTGTTGGATGAGTGATGCCCTTGGACAACCAATCATCAAAGCTAGTAGATGAGGTTCGCCTGTTGGTTGTGTGCATTAAGGGTGACAATGGCTCATACAGTCCTTTTCAGGACTATCATAACAGTCCTTTTGCTGGCTTCCTTCTTATTTGAAATTATTTTGATGAGGTGAGAAGGTTTACATGCCTCTTTGATGGCAAACTAAAAGCCTCATGACAAAATTCACAATTCATGTTCTATAGCCTACTGAAATTTCAGTTAGATCAAATTGCATATACATGGAAAACATGCACACTTGGCACATCACCGTAGCAGAGTATAATGGTTACCATTTGACTTGAATTAAACGCAAGCAAATCATTTTATTATGGGCAGTACACCTATGCGAAACACCATCTGAGGCAGGATGATTTGTGGGAAATGGAAGTGTCCTGTTCAAGCTGGTTCTACTGTACACACAATGAATTATAAGCAGTTTTCCCAAAATGGAGACCGAGATGAAACAAATTTTGGGTCCCGTTACTAGGCTTGTTTCAATAAAGAACTCTGCTTTGGATATATTCTTATCTATTTTTAAACTGAAAGTTTTTCAACATTTCAAAATACTGACACCAGAATATGCCTTTTTTTTTTTAGGGTTTACTGTATCCACAAGGGAGGGGCACACAACACTGGCTGTCTGAAAGGTTTTAGTTAGGAATTAATGATGTAGATCTGACATAATGATCCACCTGGTGTAATTTTAGGTACACAAATGTTGTGACCTCATCCCAAACCCTCCTGATATGACCAAGGCATAATTGTTTTAAATGAACTAAGCGCTTTGTTGCATTGCAAGGACTAGAAAAATGTGGCTCTGACTGGCTCTGTCATTTAAAAGATAATTTGTGATAATTAATAGGCTATTTTAATGCCTGACTTAGTGTCTACTGTGCATACAGGCTCTTTTGTCATTCATGGGAAGCTTGATAAATATGCATTTAGTGAGATGATGAGTTATTTTACAAGTTTCTGTCAACGCTGTTTATTGCGGGCTTGTCAGGCTTTGCAGTATTGATAAACAGTAAACAGCAATAATAACAACAACTCAATTCAGAACATGCTGCTAGGAATTCTTCCTTCAGGGTAAAAGTGTCCATGATACTCCTTTTTTTCCTTATTATCTTTTCCCAACCTATTTCATGTTCTCCCTCCTCCAACTCAACACCTGGGGTATAGAGTAATGAGAAAGTGTGAAGACCTCTGATCTTGTAATCACCCTGGTGAGTAAGTCATAAAACTGGCAGAAACCACCCAGCCCAATAAATTATTCATAATTATTCTAACCAGTCCTAATGGTAGTAATAAACATTTCAACATTTTAGCATCAATATTGAGTTCCAGTGTATATATCAGACTATTTTTGTTTGTGCACGCAAAAACCCTGAGAGGATAGGTTTGAGATATATAGTTTTTGGATGTGAAGTTATTTTCTGTGTTTTTTTAATCTTTCTTTTGTTTAATTTTTTAAAAAGTCTGTGGTTATTTTTGTAAAATTTTGTTTTTAAAATTGTTTTATGTTGACATGTACAAATGGTGTTTTTGCCATGTGAGAGTTAGATTCCAGTTTAGGAATCTCAGGATATTCACAGGTGGGAAACAACCTGCAGCTTTCTTCTGTCTTCACATTTCCTCTCATGCAGCTTCTTTTAGGAATAAGCATAATGTATTTATTTCTTTGGGCAAAGACTTAATAAAAGAAGATAGTGTATGCAGTTTCAAAAGTTCCAGTTAAGTTTTTCTTTAATTATGAATACTATTGATGTTGAAGTTCCTTTGTAAATATGTTGCGCACATTTCTTAAGATGATGATCTACAGTCATGTCTATATGAATTTTAAAGTTAAGAACTGCTAGAACAGATATTAAAAAATTTAGATAATTATCTTGAGTTTATATAGTAAATTTTGAATTTAAAAGGCTTTGTTTCCGACAAATTTTAGGGAACATATTGCACTGGTGTGACTACTTAAATATTAGATGAAGAATAAATCAGTGAAGAAAGTTTAAAAGATCAGAGGTAGATGGTGAGATAAATTTACATGTTTTTCTTCCTTTCATTATTATTATTATTCCTGATGAAGGAATTTTTAATTCCGAAAATTTGACTTTTTCTTATTGTGTGCTTCTTTTTGTAATTTAAATAAAATTGTATAGTAGGACACTGGTACCCGCTGTTATATTTTATTTTGTGTGAAATAACAGATAAATTTACATGTAACCATCTGGGACTGAAAGTTCCTTGGGAACATCACATAAAAAAATTTAAATTCAGAACAGATTTAAAAAGTTGAGATAATGAGTCTATAATTCAGATAACTATATTTGTTAGTTGTTTAAAAAATGAATTCTGAAACCCTTACCTTTAAAGTTAAAGATTCATGTTGTTGTATGTATTGAATGTTTAGAAAATCAAACTGCGTTTCTTTTCTCTCCTTAGAGAGTCAAAATGTGTGGACTTAAGTGCATAGTCACCCTGTTTGCATTAGTGCTTTCTGCAAATGCTGAAGGTAGGTGCATTCTCACTACCTGTGCCTCATGCTAATTATCTTTTGATAGTCAACCCCTTTTAACTGCAACTCCCTGGAAGCAAGTTAAAATCTGGACTTAATTGAAGGCTGTAATCAACCAGAGCAATTGATGTTTTATTGTTATTGTCTTAGAAATGTAGCAGTTAAACAAGAAGTATGATTATAGGGAATTTAATTAAGCAGAATTTGATGTTTTATTGTTATTGTCCTAGAAATGTTGCAGTTAAACAAGAAATGTGATTGGAGGGAGTTTAATTAAGCAGAATCAACTATACTTAAGTTTGATAGGAATGCCCAGTAGACTGTGGATAAGCTGTTAATAGGTGTAAGTTTGGTGAGATATGATAATATTGTGATATGTGAACCTACGAAATTGAGATTGATTATCACGTTGTACAGGGCATAGCATCAATCCTCATTTTTCCTCTTATGTTTGTTATTGTTAAAATAATCCTTTCGTAGTGATCAGGATTTGACGAACAAAACACTGGTGTTTTATAGCATACGTGTCGCACTCATGTACAAGTTTTTGCCTGAAAGAGTAGTTTGACAGCTGATACATTTGGTGAAATCATCGCGGTCAGCATTTGCAGACTGTCTGATCACCTGCCACATCAGCAATCAAAAGGTCCTCATATTTGCATATAAACTATGAAAGGACACCTCAGGTTATGCCTTTAGTAAATCCAAAATGGAAACAGTGGGCTTAGTAACCTTTTTAAAGTCCTTATTACCAAATGCTACTGTACTATGTCTTTGATGGAGTCCATCTTCATATTATGATTTGACTAAGAATTGACTGACCCAGCGAAGTGAAATCTCTCTATAGGAATGGTGAGTTGGCGTTTCTGTGGTGCTTTTGATATTCACAGCAAAAGAGGCAGTTGAAGGAAACCTGTACGGTAAAGTCCAAGTACAACCTGGCTTTGAAATGGACAGTCTGTGCATATTTTTATGAATGTTGCTTCTTCTGGACAACTCAAGAGTTTGTTCATTATGCTATGGTTGCTTTAAATAAATGTTTTGGTGTTTTTATCAGAAATTGATGACTTTTTTTCCACATCTGAATCCATGAAATGGTCCTCTTTACTCTTGCAGCCAGAGAAAAAAGGGTTATTGGTGGCAAGGTGTATGAGAAGGGAGACTACCCCTTCCATGTTTCCCTATGGTATATGGGGGAGAACAACTTCTTTACTGAGAACACCCCAGATTTGGACCATACCTGTGGAGGTTCTTTGATTGAGGACAGATGGGTGCTTACCTCAGCCTTTTGTTTTGAGTGAGTGTTTCCTAGGAAATTTACCATAGTAATGTCACTCTTAACATGATCACATGCCACATCTGCATTGTTCATTTGAGCCTCCCATGCCCCAGCTGCCAGATGTTGTCTTAGAACTTCATGTTTAGAGATCACTTATGATGGTTCACACAAGTGAGATGTGTTTTTGGGGAGTGTGCAGAGCGGCCAGAACCTTTCATGTGTGTCACTGTTTGACTTCACTTTCTACTCACCTAATGGGCCTATTTAATCTTTTATTTACTGTATCCAATGCTATCGTCTTTCTCCCAGGTTTTAGTGTATGGCCTGCTATTGCCTGTTTTAACAGCTCTAGTATCAAACCAAGAAAACAAATGTAATTTTTTTAATGACGTCTATGTTGAATTTGACAGAGATGCGCCCATGATATGAGATTTATAAAAATGCAAAGAGTGCCCAGACTGGAAATTTAAGGGTTAAGTAATGATGAGACATCATAATTGGGTAGGCAGCTCTTTGATCATATCACCATGCTGGGATGCTAACTAGGTTGATGTAAGCTGGTATTAAAGGCAATATTAAGATTAGGAACACCCACTTGGTGATGTAATTTGTACAGCATGTACTAGAGTCCAAAATAACATTGAAGTACAAATGCTCACTTGTAACACTTCAGTATGCTGACAAAAACGCTTGGCATTGGAAACAGAAGTCCCTTGTGCAAGGGTATCTTTACAGTATCTCAAATAGCTGCACAGTGTATCTTGCATTTTGGGAAAGGGTTAGCACTCTTCCTGTTGTCTTCTAATGGATCAAGAAATATTGTCCAGACTTAGAACTACCAATCAGTCAATGTTTAGTTATGACCTAAAATTATGTGATGTATAGTATTTTAAAAATATTTTTAGAGGTGTGTGCTTGTTCCAGTTTCTGCGATTACTAGCCTTAGTGGCTCATGGAACTCCACTGAGGAACGATTATCTCTTGTTGAAAATTGATGTCTCCATATTTAACAGTTTATTACTACTGTAGTATCCAGGTAAAACATGCCTTAGAAATAGAAGATAATCTAACAGATTCAGCATTTATTAACATCTCTGCAGGTTTCACATTTTGATGTAGTGTTAGGAGGAGGTGTCCTAAGAGCAGTGAAATTTGATATTGGTAAGAAACTTTTTTGCAACAGTAGTATCACTAAGGTGAATGGGAGCCAACGGAACCTTTTACTTACGATGATCTGAAAATGTAAAAGCATATGAACTACCTTCTTTTTTGATAGCTTTATCAATTTGTTTTCCTCAGCGATAACTTCTTGCCGGGTGTGGGTAATGTCAGTAACTGGAAGGTTGTTCTGGGAATGTACGGCCAGAAAGATGCAGAAGCAGAGGCCCAGTTCCGGGAGATCGAAGCTATCTTTATGGCAGATCAGTATAACAGTGAGAAACTAGTGTTTGTCCTCAAAATAAATTTTCATGAGATGTTGCCAAACCAGAATCATTCCATTATATCATGATGACAGTCTATGTAGTGTCTCATATGAACACTGATGTATTTGATCTGAATATACTGTTAATTGTTAATGTCTTATTTATTGGGGCAAATAAATGAGATATGTGCTAAAAAAAATGCCTGCATTCCATTCTGTAGTATACACAACAATCCTGTCACATTACACAGTCTCATACATAGAGATGGAAGTAACAAAAACCTGAAGAAAAAAACAATTCCCCATTTTCTCATCCTAAGAGTAGCTGGTAAATGTGAATGGGACATGGTTTTGTCTGAGAGGCAATGGGTAGTATAGATTAGCTGAAAGTACTGTGTCATCATCATCGAGATCAGTTGGTTAAGAAAGCTGGGCAGTTGACCAGGATCTGCATGCATGGTTGGTGGCTTGGTTTACCCAGGCTCCCTGAGACTACAGCGCTGACATAAACAGTATGCTGTGGCTTAGATGGAGGGAGAGAGCGAGCCTGATTATATGTTTGCATTCTCTGTTTCCTTGACCTCCTTTCATGTGCAAGACTTGATAAGAGGAATGACTTAGTGGGGCAGTCAGATTCTGTAACATTCTCCGTTTCGTTGATGTCCGTATATTAGTGCATGACTTGAAAAGGGGAATGACTTGGTGAGGCTATCCTGGCCTATGACTTGATTTAAACCATGATATGATAAGTTGACTGGGGAATTATTGCTCATTGCAGTTTATGCAGAATTTAGAGCCTAAAACTTGAATTGCATTCCTCATTTTTTTCCACAGCTTATCACAAATGATCATATTGTTGTCTTTCCATAACAGTGACTGAAGCTTATGGTGACATTGCACTTTTGAAGCTGTCCAGCCCAGCAGATCTGAATGATGAGAATGTGGCCACTGTCAATTACAACAAAAATGGGGACTGCCCATCAGATGGACAGACTTGCTGGGTTATCGGTTGGGGACAGATCAGTGAGGGTGAGTGATCTGTTGTACCTCTTCAGTAGTGTAAACATGCTGATTTTTAAGACGTGCTGAATTTCAAATCTTTAAAATTCCTTTCCATTGCTAACACGGCATGAAATACCACTTGCATATATCAGCTGTCTGTTTTGTGGCAGATGAAGACCAGTAGCCTTATGCATAATCCCTATGTTAGATAACGCACTGCGATAATCACAGGAAACTCCCAGAACATAAGTAGTGTTCACAGCGGTTAATGCAGGCATTAATTAATATGGATTATGCACATGGCCACAGTTTTGAATACAGTGGTATAGAATGGGGCATAAATTCTCTGATCTTTCTGCCACAACCATTGGTTGTGTCTGTTTCATAACTATCTATTCCTGATTGATTGTTTTTATGAAGGATACCTGCATAGCTATAAAGGTAGCTGATAAGCCCATTCTGTCCTATATAATTCAGCCATACCTGGACTGTTTGTTTTGTTCACTTGAAGTTGGTGAGAAACCAGCCAAAATGGTCTTGTTATGAGATAGTGCATATTGATAGTATATATCGCTTCTGTACTATGTGTGATTGCACTGGTATTTGGGGAGGAGGCTGTATTTCTCATTTGAACTTGTGCTCATAAAGTATTCATAGCAGATTTCAAGGGATGAAGGTTGCTGGTGCCCATAAGTAGGCATAATGGTTGCATAGAGAGGCACTTCCAGAGTGTTGATTCAGCAGTCTTAGGAAGCAGTTGAAGTGCGGGTGAATGACCTGAGCAGCCACTGAGCTACCTCAAATGTATTGCCTCCCCATCTGCATGAACAGAGGTTACTAATACAAAGGCATTTATTACAGGTGTACCTGTTTTCTGATAAATATAACTTGACCTACTGAGAATAAATTTATAATCTTATGATGAAGGATAATCAACACTGAATAAAAGCAGTGATCATGAAATTCAACTTTATTGCATGGTTCAAGGTTGAGAAAATTGGCTGTGTGAATTGCATTCAGATGATGTAACAAATTGATTCAGATGTAGAAAAACTTTACGAAATTCAGCCAGACACATGGTAGAAACACTGAAATGCCAAAAAGCTAGGTGACCTTGGGAACATTATACAGTCGAACTTGGCCTGACCACTATTTGCCAAGGCGATCAGGTTTCTGGGATGACTGCTTATTGCTTTCTGTATACTTAACCTGCATAGCGATCACCTGTCCATTTCACTCATCCTTTTTTTCTTGTCAGTCATCCAATTTAAGATCTGCATAAACTCAATCTTCAGTTACCTTGAAGAGAGCATGGTTTACAATGTCATATGATATTATACGTTTCACTCATATACCTACAGCAGTGCCCATAATATGTATGTAGGCAGATGGGGTGGAGATGTGATTGATCCCTTTACCACGTAAAGCTGCAGGAGTTCAGTATGCGTAAAATATTCCTTCGTGTTGAACCAGGACTTATTTGACAACTTATCTAGGACATTTCATGTAAATACACACCTAGATGGGACTTTTGTCCAACGCAAGTTTAGGACTGTAATGAGTTTCGCCCCTTGCAGGGTGCTGCAAGTGGAAAGCAGGAAAGAGATGGAGATGGTGGGATGGAAGTGGACACTGGGTTATTTACACTATGAATGTTGGTTGGATTTAATTGATTGCATTGCTGATTGATTTTGTTAAGGAATATATTTGTAGAGTGTCTGATGTTTCTTTGCAACCTCCTTTTGCTCTATAATTCCATGGACTCTAATTGTGCCCTTGGTCTTTTGATTTTTGTTACTCCTTGTGCAGATGTTACAGTTAGTTCACATCTCTCTCTCCTTCCCTGTGTCTTTACCCCGTGCAGATGTTATGTCAAGGTCACATGCGCTGCTGATGCCTGGCTGAATGCGTGAGAAATTTTGAATGTGGATGATCAGGTGCTAATTCCAGAATCTGTCATAATTTGATTTCTCCCCCTTGTTGAAATGGATAAGGAATAAACATATATGCCTTTCCACCCAGTTACACATAAGACTACAGCACATAATACTTAATACTAATGCCCCATATAATTTAAAGCAAACCAAAAACACTGTATAGGGCAGTTATAAATTGGCTAATTACATGAAGACCCTTCTTGGGTTCCGTGACTGACACTTTATGGTTTGACAAAATGATTGTCACTTTGATCTGCCGTATGGCAGTTCTAATACTACAACCATAGTGCATTAACTTGGGTTTGAGAAAGGAAAGATGTCTTTACATCTTGACCTCTCCTGCTTTATGGACTGAGAGATGGTTGCCTCATGTAGATTTGATTGTATGGTATCAAAACATGTAAACTTGGTAAGAAGTGGAGTAAATGATTGATGCTAGAACTGTGACCACTTATCACCTACTTGTATGTGACCAAATTATGTAAGTCTGTATTATGTCCTCCCAATCTATACTATGTGCTGTCCTGTTGCCAGTTGTTCACCCATGCATCACAGTTATGGTCTGGGTCTTCATTTGTTTTAACTTTTTGACAAAATCAACATCATTACACTCTGGACAGGCCCATTTGTGCATCATTTTGGGTTCAGAATCCAGCAAAGAGCCTCTCTGCTATTACTCCTGTTGTTAACATTGATCATGGATCCTTTTTGACTTTCTTGGAGGCTTTCTACCTCCAGCCTCTCCCTCCATCCTCCTAAATGACCAGAAAACTTTATTTTTGCATTTTTTATTAAGAACCTTTTGGGTACGGAGCAGAGTTTCCAAGTGAAGTGGATGTGGACATTGTCAGTGTTGAGCAGTGCTACGATGTTTACAGCAACTCCTCAATCCAAGCCCAGCTGGGCCCTGTGCGTGTTGATGACACTGTCGTATGTGCTGGCTTGCCTGAGGGTGGTGCTGATGCTTGCAATGTAAGTTTTCTTTAGTTTTTCTGCCGTCTCTGTCATTGCAGCATCATTTCATGACATCTAGTTATGAGCATGACAAATCGGCAAAATATTCAAGATGTGGGGATGTTACAGAACATTTTTTTTTCTATACAACTGTGTCAGATATATATGTTGTCAGATATCTTAGTGGCAGATCAACAGTTGCAATGGACTCGGTTCCCTGGAATTTACAGGAGGAAGGTTAGCATTGATTAAGGTAACAAATTATCATGCCAACAGAGTTGAAAAAACAATGAATTTGAGCATTGGATCTGAAAATGTCTTTGAGGGATCTTAATGCTGTGTTATGGATATGAAGCAAGGAATAGCCCTCTCCCCCTATTAGTTGTGTTTTTATTTTTTGGTTTATCTAATGAAACAATTTGTGTTCTTTTGCTTGAAATTACGTTTTTTTACTCTTGAATTCTTCGTCTATTCCAGGGAGACTCAGGCAGTCCTTTGTTATGTAAATGTGATGATGATGAGAGAGATGATGAATCTGAAGATGATGACGATAAGAGAGATGCTGATGATGATGTGGTTGTAGTAGGCACTGTGTCGTATGGCTACGGATGTGCTCGCCCTGGCTATCCTGGTGTATACATGCGAGTGAGTGCTCATGCAGATTGGATTGCTGCCACTATTCAGGCCAACTCATAACTTGATGGTAGCAAGTCATTGAGTCTGTCAAGGACTTTATTTGCAAGAAACAGAAGATGTTTAATTTCAGGAAAGAGTGCAGAAATTTAGCCATTCATGTGTCTTATTATCGATAAAGTTTCAGTAGTTTTACTGCTCTAGTGCAACAAGAGCTATGATGCTCTTTAATGTTCTGTAAAAGCTTGATGATTCATCAACGTGCAGGGAAAGTGACATTTTAAACATGCTTGAATCCATTTTCCCAAAATTCAACTGAGTCAGACAGGCCTCATTTCCCAGGAGAGAACTCTGCATATCTAATACCGTACCTAGTTCAAAAATTAAAAGTCCTTTAAAATTAGAACATCATCAGTTATTTGATTACTATCAAAATTTTACCAACTTTTAAACGTTAAAGGAGAAAAAAAAAACAAACCAAAAAAAACATACTCAACTGAATTGGAAATGCCTGTTTTTCACAGCCGCTGCCATCTTATCTCATCTATACCAGAAACAATGTAGGTCTTGCACAAAGCTCAAAATATGTAACGGTGAGAAGTTTTCAATGTCTGTTTGTACAGTGGTTATCTGCATACATAGGAAAATAAACACAGTCATGGATCAGCATATTTCATCGAGAGAAGGTTAAGAAGCACTTTATCTTTGAAGCTGCATTTATGTAGAAATTGTACGTTATAAAATATTGTCAAACTGTATCAGCTTAGGAGCCTAAGAACAGTTGAAAAAGATAGCTATTGAGCTGTGCCAGGTCTGTGTTTATTTCTGCCCAGAACATTTATTTCAAGACATGATTTATTGCAAGTGCTTCATATGTTGTAAACCATGATGCTAATGTGCAAAGTTCATTATGATGTGAACATTTTTCTGATGAAGAAATGCTCTGTTCTTCTATTCTTTTTTCACGACATCTTAGATCTCTTTATATTGTGCTGAGGAGTTTGAAGACCTAACAGATGCTGTGACTTTGACGATTCTATCTTTCACGAATTTGAACTCAAACTTTAAAATTTTTGTTATAAGTTGCCCTAAAAGCGATTTCCTTTAGCTGTCAAGCTGGAGTCAGAGTCATTATCTAGACTGAAGAGCTCAATATGAGAAAGGCCAGCTCCTGAATATCTGGATTAATTGAGAAGTTGAGAATATTGGTCGACCCAATCAGATTGGGAATGTTAGCAGATGGGCTCGAACAGGTCTTTTGGAAGGGTGAGCAGAGCATGTTTTGATCTGTTTCCTGTGTGCTAGTTATGCTAGTCATAGGAACTCGTGGATTTTAAATACTTTTAAACCTCCAAATCTGTGATTACTTATAAAGACTGAACATTTACATCATATCTAAAGGCCTCAGTCTGGCATTGTATGTTGTGACTTTCGTGAAACTTACATGTGATATCCTTATCATTGGATACATTTTGGGGGGGATTGTATTATTAATCTCTGGAGAAGTCACATGATGTGCTTGTGATGTAGTCTGGGTTGATAGAGCTTACAGGAAGTTATTTCATCAGTTGGTAGACTCCACTTATAAAGTCTTATCAGAATAAAATGTTGTAATCAGAACAATTGACTGGGTTTTGAATTGATATATATTTACTTTACTTATGTTATGTCTGTTGTTCATGTTGTTGTTACTGCCTTCAGTTGTCTTAATATTCTGTTCCATCATAAATTTCTTTTGCAATGGGACATGATAAAGTGAGAACATATGACTGTTGACATCATGAAATTGCAAAAGCATGTACAGTACATGAAAATATAAACAGCCCCAGCCTATCGACTTCCGGATTGGATACTTCAGGACTTTGTTCATCTCAAATGCTCAGAACATGGCAAAACCTATTGAGATTCCTTGCAAAGTCGAGGTTTAGGAATTAACCTTGACTGTAAAGGGCGTAACCTGCCAATCAAACATGAAAATTGGTGAGACTTTTACCATCCATTTTATGACTGTCCTTTTGTTATATGTACAGTATACTGTACAAGGATTACCATCTTTATTTCATCATTCTGCACAACTATCAGGGCATGAGTAAAATATGAAATAAAATACCAAACCATTTAGTATCTGTCTACTGTACTGTAAGTGTCATTCTGAAAGTAGGATACTATAATTAGAATAAATCATGACAGGGTGAGAAGTTTGAAAACTGCTAGAGGGTGAGGATAGGCTGATATGTGAACTTGAAAAACAATACACCATGACAATTTATCCATTCTTCAACTGTAACAGTCTACAATGGATCAAGTTACCAATGCACATGTACGAGGGCTGTCCCACGGGAAACCGGAAAATGGCTATAAAATCAACAGTTTTAGCTTTATTTTGACCTAACTTTCACACAAAGTACCTTGAATTTTATGCTTTATTTTTCGATATAATCACCATTATGATTGATACATTTTTCCCATCACTGGACCAGGGAGAAGACGCCCTCCTTGAAAAAAGTTATGTCAAGAGATTTCAACCAGTCCTGCACAGCTTCAGTGAGGTCTTTGTTGTTCGTGGACCTCTGTCCAGCCAGATGACGCTTCAAGGGACCGAAAAGGTGGTAATCAGAGGGGGCTAGATCAGGAATGTGAGCAGGATGGGGTAAAACTTCCCAGCCATATCTTTGGACCCAGTCTTTGGTGATGTTCGTGGTATGAGGTGTGGCATTGTCGTGCTGCAGAATCACACTGCTGGTCAATCGTCCAGGTCTTTTGCGGCGTATATAGCCTCTCTCAGTTTGTCAAGAGTCTGACAATATCTGTTGGCATTGATGGTCTGTCCTGGATCCAAAGTATCGAGAAGCAAAATACCCTGAGCATCCCAGAAAACCGTGGCCATGATCTTCTTTGCAGACGGCAGAATCTTAAAACTTTTTCAGTGGTGGTGAAGAGGGGTGTTTCCAAGTCGTGGAATCTCGTTTTGTCTCTGGCGTTGAATGATGCAACCATGTCTCATCACCTGTATTATTATACGTCCCAAAAAGTCTTCATCATAGCTTTGGAAGTCACCAGCTGCATTCGCATTACCCTCACCAACTTGTCTGCACCGTGTCAACAAAGTCTCGCAGACATCAACTCTCTGGGAACCAATCGAGCAGACACCTTGCGGTAGCCCAACTCATAAAAAACAATTCTATGGACCCACGATTTGGAAATGTCTAATGATTCCGATATTTCATGAATTTTGAGCTGTCTCTCACATTGAATGAGCTCTTTGACATGGTTGACTTTGTCTTGTCTTGACAGAAAGACAAGGCTCTTGCTTATGATCTTCGACAACTGTGTGCCCAGCTTTGAACAACTTACACCAGTCATATACCCGTGACTTTCCCAAGACTTTCTCACCATAAACTGCTTTAATTTCTTTGTGGATTTCATTAGGTTTCAGCCTCTTTGCGTGAAGAAAACGAATGCCACTTCTCACCTCTACCTTTGACCACTTTTCTAAAGGGGTGGCTATTTTTGTTGAGCTGTCAAATACATTTGTATTGAACGGTGCTCATGGTGCTTTGTGGGGAATTCCCAAAAGGGTTGATCTACAAGGTGCTCATGGTGCTTTGTGGGGAATTCCCAAAAGGGTTGATCTACTAGTGCGTGTTTACAGACTTGCAAAAATTTTAAATAGTTTCCAGGATGTAGTCCTTTTTCGGTTTCCTGTCGGACAGCCCTCGTCCCTTGACTTGATGAAAATAAATCTTTGTTATGAGAATAAAATATCACGATATTGGTGTGATGCTTCATCAGACCTGATGGTACTCCTTTATATTAGGTCTCCAACAGTAAGGTCATTTTTTACAACAGGGGTTGTACAAAAATACATCCTAGCACTCTTATTATGAAAATTCAAACAGAAACCTGTGCGGCACTATTCTTAAACATCTTCCAAGTCCCAGATGCAGAATGATAGCTGGCTTAGATGATTTCCATGAATACCGGTACTGTATTTGCAAAGTATACTTCATAACTGTATATGGTCTCTTCTGAATTTTGCAATAAGTGTGTTTAGCGCTTTTTGCTATGAAAATACTGTTGGCTTATTGGTTAAAGGTACATGAACAGACCTATTGTAACAGGTTACTATTAGCAGGCAGTATTACTTGTCTATAAGATTTGTAATTACATTAAACCAAGCTTTTGAAGAAAAAGGACAAAAATCAACCCACATGTGTAACAGCACAAGACTTTAGATTGATATTTGAAGATTCTCCTGCCCACTTAATTGCAGTCAGTATGTTTTAATCCCAATATGACAATCAACAACCATCTGGTGCAAGTGATTTCTCCTGTGATTATGAATAAAATGCTCAGAGAAGTGCACACAAAGGATTACCACAGTGCAACCCAACTATAATGGGCACGGTTGAACAGGACCGTGGTTGTATCGGGCATAGTTTCAATCCCTACATCCCCTCCTCTTTGTTGTTATTGTATTGTTTATTATGGGACTAGAGGCTCGAATATCTGATTTTCATGGCATATCCGTCTCACTTTCGCACAAATTTTCGCTTGACAGCTCAGTGTGTGGGTGAACTGGTATGCTATATGTTTAGTCTGCAGTTTGACCACCATAAGCTATCATGTGTTACATTAACAGTCAAGTTGACAGTGATGACATGCTATGCAAAGTCGGCATGTTTGCACATGAACTATGGGAAGACAATTCAGGTTACTTCTCTAATTTTCGTACCCAAAGTACGAAGCAAAAGGGGTACAGTAATAATGTAAAAGTTGTAAAGTCCTCACCACCCCGGCCCGGTAGAAGAGTTCCTTACAATGTGAGAATTAGATGGTTTATTAACAGGTGGCAAATAATACAGACCAGAATAATTTGCAGACTAAGTAATATGTTTATTAGAGTAACTCTGATTTGTTAATATAGCTGACCTTAAGATCATTATTACAGAGGTATACTTATTACCAAAGTCCACCTAAATAATGAAAATGTTTCAAACATGCTCTTCAACTGTGCTTTGTTGAAAGACTGGAGTCAAAGATGGAATTTCTTTTTGATACTGAGCTCCAAAGCCTCTGGTGTCTTTGCATCAATAATATTACAGGTAGTAGTGTGGGAGGGGGGCGTGGAGGGGGAGATCTGGTTTTCAGGCTATGGATTTAAAGACAGGAACAACTGTACTGTTAGTGTTACTGCTGAAACACACTAGAGCACTTTTTGATGAAATGTGTGCATGTTATAAATTTGTTGTTATTACAAATGTAATCTTGGATTTGCAACATTGGATTTTAGGGACCGAGTCCTCTAGACATAGGAGAGTGGATGACATAGTGGATGACTGCAGAAAGATGATATGATTTTAGTTTCTGTCACTTCAGCTGCTGAATGTAGATCTATTAATACCACAGGTGTTTGGATTCTCTATCTGTGATATACTGTACAGCAACAATGTACTATAATTGTCCTCCTTTCAGAGTAAAATGACAAAGGCCAATTTGTCGTTTAAACTGTCTCATCATTGTTTTCAAATAGATAGTACAGACGAAATATTTTCTTCTTGCCATTGTGATTAAGTTGGGTTTGACCTTTCAATAAGCCTTTCTCTTCAGTGTCTTCTCTGGTTCACTGTCCTCGCCTTCCCCGCTCCCAACCGCCACCACTTTTTCGAAAACAAATATTCACAGATGCATGTTATGGATGCATTTTACCATTTTAAAGAGCTTTGAATTGTCATTATTGTGGTTTTATGCCTACAGGTATGAAATACTGATGCAGTGATTGATATGATATACAACGATATGAGCCCTTCTGAAGATAGAATACATGAAACAAAATATAATTTACTCCAGATTAAACTTGTGGATCACCACATGTTACCTCACATGAAAAGCACTGAGCTTACAAATGTAATTTAGAATGGTTTCAAATTCCCTTTGAAGTCACTGCATCGTTGGATCTGCATGTAACTGGATAGAGGCAATGGATATAGATCTAGTATTCGTTCTTTATTATTGTAATGAAGTTGCCTAGGTCTGGCAGGATAGATTTCCCTGCCCACGTGCGTACACAACGAACAACACGAAACAGGCACAACGATGGATACCATAGTGAAAGGGAAAATACCAAGGCGGCTGATACAATTACAAAAAGAAAGTGCAATTTATTATAAATAAACGTCCCCCTAACAAAAATAGCTACCCAAATAACCTCGAAAAACCCGCATTTAGAAATAAGCTAACTCTCGGGCCCTCCACTGGCCCCCACAAATTTCATCTCCCCCTCTAGTATATCGATGCCTGCACTGGCTGTCACATTTAAACGGCAGGCTGCGTCCGGCTCCCAACACTGGCCCTTGCCCATGGTGCACACTCTCCTGCTCGGCCGAACACTGGTCCTTCGCTTGCTGAAGCACACTCCTGCCCGGCCCGACACTGGCCCTTACTGTCGCTGTTGTCGGCCTAACCGGCCCGCGGCCTCCAGTCAAGCCCACGCCCTGACAGCCTTCTAAAGAAGGAAAAGCATCATTAAATTAAATAATCACCCAATCCCTCTCTCCATAATGCAAAATACACACAAGCAAATGGATACATTAAGAAACAGTGCTATCCCAACATGAACACAGCACATGCTCACCTGAAGGCTAATGGTAGGATACCAACCGGTTATTTCTTTGAAGGTGACGGGATGAACGTCCTGAACCCAACGGTCCAACACACTGGCCTAATCACGATGTCAGTGATTTTACTCTGAACTCCCTCACTAGTCGTGACAGGTCTTTATAATATCGGGGACCCGAGATGGTCCAAGCTCCGTGCATAAGTGCGTCGTAGGTGAGACGCAGGCTTAAGGCCCGTGAGTACCGGTACACCGTCACTTCATCACAATTATTAAAGAGGAAGGAATGTGAGTTCAGTCAGATAATTTTTTTCTTCAGATGTTACATATTATTTCAGGGAAGTGTGTCACCAGAGATTTTACCAAATTACTGTGAATGATCAATTTAGAGAAGATGGGCAGAAAAAACCTACACTAGAAATTTCCTGTCCCTGCCGGGAATCGAACTTAGATATCTCAGCTTGCAAGTCTGAACGTGTTACCACTAAACTACAGGGACGCTAACTTCACAGCAATTTAATTCTATAATACCTATTACCTGTATGTTTCCTAACTCCCATATGCGAGCCTGGTGCTCACCCGTGACATTACACATTTTCCGACTGCTCAGATGCAGTTGTGATATTTTAACCTGCCTGGTGTTAAGATAAACGAATTCTACCGTCCACTCGCTACACTTCAATGTGGCAAAAGGATAAATTTGCATCNTCCAATATTATTAATTCCCCTTTTATTCTACTTCTTTGTTACCGTACATGTTATTCGTAACACATTCCAAGATATCAGTTTAAGTACTCGATACTCGGCATACATTACTCACTGAATAATCGATAAATGTCATTCCCATACACCCCCGGACTCCCTGTGAGGCTGGTTGTGGAAAGATTTAATGTTTTGGGGAAGGGGGATTCGAAGATTTCGATAAAAATACCGATTCTGCGATTATTCTATTTTCGTCAAATTCAACAATTTCTGCTTATGATTTTACCCATTGGATAGCTGACAGCCTATTATGGCCACTTTGTCTTCTAAAAGCCCTTTTCCTGAAGGAGGGTGACCAGACAATGAAACCCAAACAGCACTCAAACGGTAAACATCACTCACATTTATGGGGCCTTTACAGACACAAAAATGGAATATATCGGTGCAAGAACGGTATCGCCGAAGCAAGAGAAAAGGCCAGACAAGAGGAGGAGGCTGAAGATGGAGGGCCAGCCTATCAAGCGGGACAACAGAAGCATTTAGAACACAATTTGTCATCAGAAAGTGTAAAAAAAAACCCAACCCTCTTTTTTGAACTCTTTTTCCCCACGGCGTTGTAACTACTCGGCGAATTGACTTGAAAATTGGTATCGATCTTCCTTGAACCATGTAAACTAACAGTATGCATCATTTTTTTCCCCGTTTTTTTTTTTTAGTTTTTTTAAAAAATAAACGGTTTTGGTGAGTGAATTACAAGAGTGTGCATACCAAAGTATATCATAAAATGACAGTAGGACTACTTTTGTTGTTGATGTTGTTNGGGGGGGGGGGTTGCCTGTTGTACTTGTTCGGTTTTTTGATACACACTTCAAAGACTCACGATGACATCTTATTGAAGATTTTTTTTTCAATCCCAAAGAAGATCATAGAATAAAAAATACAGGCTGAACATTCCGTAGTAGGTATGCATAGACAAATGGGGACCTCTGTTTCGTCATCTAAGCTTAGAACATAAGAATATAAGAACTGACTTGTTTCCGTTAGTGTTTGAGAGAGGATGGCAGATCAGCGAAATGGCGTGACTCCACTGTGTTGTGATATCAACTGTACTGTAAACACAGAAATTTCAACCGAACATCTGTGGGAGAGCTTTTATATAGCTTATTACAGCTTATATAGGCAAAATCCTATGTCAGCACCAAACGTTAAAATAAAACAACAACAAAACAGCATGACACTGAACAAATGAATTGCAAACTTTTTGTCACAGGAGTTTTACCTAAGGATAGCTATTAAGAAAAACTAGTCTCAAAACTTGGTGACCTGGACTATCTGTAAGCCTTATGGAGGTTTTTTTCTCTTTTGTTTACGTTGCGCTAATAACATCCTTACATTCGGTGCAATTTAAATATAACATCAGCGTATCATGTTTCATCGACATGCAAAACTTTAACCAAAACATTATAAGGAGATTAATATTATGGAAACGTACGCAAATTTAACTGCATGGATATTTCCTGTGGCGTTCAGAAGCTAATAGTAAAGTGTCAGAAACAGATCTCTCTCTTTCTCTTTCTTACTCTCTCTCTCTCTCTCACACACAAACACACACACACATACATAGATACTTACACACACACACACACACACACACACACACACACACACACACACACACACACATACACACACACACACACACACTCATACACACATATTGAAAAATGTAGAGTTTAAATATGAAAACGTGAGAGAAGGGAGAAGATGGGGGTTCGAAATTGTGTGTGTCACAGACTAAGTTTCTCGTCATCACACAACAACACAATTAAAGGTTACAGTGTCAGTTGAAAAGAAAAAGTTTGTTTTGAACTTTAAAAAAAATGTAAAAAACAACAAAAAAAAGCGCAAAAAAGTGGCACGGGGAATCCAGCGTACACCGCCCTAGGATCATTTCAGGATATTTACATATCGGATCACCTAACACGTGTAGTTGCGAGATCAGTGTACCCGTGACATGGTTTAAGCCAGGCCAGTGATTGCACTGGTGCCTCCTGACTCGTAGCGACAGCTTCTAATCCGTATATTGACCCGGACTGTCACTCGAAACTCCACCCCAACCCTCATGTCCTCTATGGTGGCGTATTATGGGAGGAACCTGGTCAGACCCAAAGCTTTACAGATTAGTTCGGCATAAACTAACCGTACCAGGACCTTCGTCACACCGGACGTTAACGCCACACCGGAACAAGGAGCCAGTTCCCATCCGAGCTTCCGCTGGAAGGGTGTTATGTACTATTAGAAAAATCGGGATTTATTTATATGACATGCTATGGCAAGTGTGTTCACATTATGGTTTTCGGTTTTGGGGTTGTTCAGGAATATGACGCAATATTTAATCGAAGGGTTATCAGATGTTTGATTATATTGCATGAAATTGTTCGCCAGACCAGTTTCATTCTTTTTATGGAGCAGTTTTGGTATATCACAAGAATTAAGTCTAGAAATATCTTTTTTCAACTAAATTATAGATAAAAACCGCCGCCATTACT
>JAWQUT010000050.1:56753-66898 GCA_033807755.1 Ellobium chinense | reverse complement strand
CCCCTTCTTGATATTCAAGATGAAGTAATTACAAAAAAAACCCCAAACCAACTAAAACATACACACATATAAATAAAACAACAACAACAACAACAACAACAACAACAACAACAACAACAACAACAACAACAGCAGCAACTGACAACTCAGTGTATATATATATATTTAACTTTACATGTTTACCTTACATCTTTCAGTGGTTAGCCCAGACAGTATCCATGTATCTCATGTTGCGAGCAGATCCCATTCTGTGAAAAGAGAATAATTTGTAGATCAAAATAATATGGAGGTATTGACTCTGAACATCCATGTTCTTGGATTACTCAATGCTGTGTTTTCATAACATGATCCATTTGAGTTCACCAGGGGAACTGAACAGGGATAGAGAAAAACCTATGAAAAGGGAGTGAATGTTTATAACTAGACCAGTATACTTTCTAGTAAATGAAAAAGTAGTCTTTTCCATGATAGGCAGCTAGAACTATTGGAGATCTAAGTTAAGAAGGAAAGTTTTCACAGATTGACATCTTTTGGCTCCATGTTGTACCGCTGACGAGTTAGGGAATTACATGTCACAAGCTAGAAAGTGCAGACTCTGTAAGCCCAATATTCCAGTTTTATTTCTTATTATGTTGCAGAGCGCGAGAACTAGGACTGCGGACTAACTGTGTTTCAGAAGCGCTACAATGGAGTTCTAAAGGTCGTGGGTTCGATTCCTAGCTATGGTCGTTTTGTAAATGCCTTGGGAAAGCATTTCATTCACATTTTCTTCAGTCCACTCATTTGTAAAATGAGTACCTGACTATAGGAAACGAAAGATATTGTCAGAATGCCAGCGTTCTGCGCCTTTAAATGAGAAATGGAAAATACTTCAGTCAGAAGTACAGTATTCTTCGAAAATAAATATGAATTTCAAATAGATTGTTTCATTATTACTTTATGGACACAATATTCAGGTAGATCTTATTCTTGCATAAAGACATACTTGTTGCTGAGGTTTCAGTGAACAATGAATCATATTAAGCGGTTGTCTCAAAATGGAAGCAGCGATGAAACGCATTTCAGGTCCTGTTGCCAAGTTTGTTTCAATAAGGAATTCTGCATTGAATATTCTTTTTTCTGTTTTCGAACTGAACGTTTTTCAACGTTTTAAAATACTGATACCAAAATTATCCCCTGTTAGAGTTCACTGTACCCCGCCCAAGGGATGCACATAAAACACAGGCTGTCTAAAAGCTTTTAGTCAGGAATTAATGGTATAGATCTGACTGAATGATAATAATAATAATAATATTGTTATTATTAATGATAGTGCGGTTTATGAGTTTCGTATCCAGGATACTGCCCGCTCCCGCGACTTCACACTATCTTAATCCCAGCACGCATGATCACTCTAGGAGTTTCTCAACTCCCTGGGGGGCTCCACCCGGTCTATCTTTGCAAAGGATTAACTGCCGTGGGAGAGATGTGCAGTTTAAGTATACATATATGTCATAACCATAATTCTAAGCCTTTTTATGGACACAATATTCAGGTAGATCTGTTTCTTGCATAAAGACATACTTGTTGCTGAGGTTTCAGTGAACAATGAATCATATTAAGCGGTTGTCTCGAAATGGAAGCAGCGATGAAACGCATTTCAGGTCCTTTTAACAAAAGATCAATTGTTTTGATTCAACTAAGTCCACCATGAATTTTCTGCATTGCAAAAGCTGGAAATAATATATTGCACTGACTGACTCTTTGTCATTTACATGAAGATAATCAGCGATAATAAATGGAATATAATATTTAATAATGCCCGTGAAAGCTGTTTCGTCATTAATTGAAAGTAAGGATATGTATCTACTGTACATTTTGGGATCATTTAAGTGGTGTTCATCAACTTATTTCGCTGTGGGCTCATTGGTTTTTGCTATGTTACTGAACAATAAAAAGCAATAATAACAACAACAACAACAACAACAACAACAACAACAACAACAACAACAACAACAACAACTCTATTCAGACCATGCTGCCAGGAAATTACTCCTTCAGAATAAAAAAAAGTGTCATTTCTGTAAAAGACATTTCTGTTTCCCCTTATTCTCTTCCTCCCAATTTTTTCCCCATTCGCTCTTCTCCAAATCATTACTCGTATCATTACCAATTTTCAATTAAGTCACATTAGGTATGGAGCTATGTGGGGGAATGATTGTGGCGTTGGAAGCAAGTTCTAAAGGTCGTGGGTTCGATTCCTAGCTATGGTCGTTTTGTAAATGCCTTGGGAAAGCATTTCATTCACATTTTCTTCAGTCCACCCATCTGTAAAATGAGTACCTGACTATAGGAAACGAAATATATTGTCAGAATGCCAGCATTCTGCGCCTTTAAATGAGAAAGTCATACAGTGATCTGGTCTACTAGGGTTATAATAGTGTGAAGTCCCGGGCATCAGCTTGGATACGTACGAGTAACTTATAAACCGCATTATTATTGTTATTATTATATCGTAATGAAGAAGTGTGAAAACCCCTGATGCTTGTAATCACCCGGATGAGTGAATCTTCAACTGGCGGAACCACCCAGCCCAATAAATTATTCATAACTGCACTAACCAGTTCTAACAACATCTAGTAAATATTTCAGCCTGTTGATATTCATATTACTTATTAGGTTCCAGTACATCTCAGAAAACCCTAGCCTGTGCACGCAACAACGTACCGGTATCAGGAAAGGGTTGCGGTAAACGCTAGGCAATATTTCTGATCTCACTATTTTACTAACGTGAAGGTACCTTCTGTATTTTTTTGTGTGTGTTTTTGTTGTATTTTATTTAAGAAAAGAATTTGTTTGTTCGGATTGTTTTTTAAAAAGTTTCATGTTTGTGGGTTTTACATGTAAAATGGTGTATTGGCTTGTTTGGGTGTGTGAGAGTTAAAGCTCAATTCAGGACTTTTGGGGTATGCACAGGTAGGAGGAACTGCAGCTTTCCTATGTCTTCACAGTTCCTCTGGAACAGCTTCTCTCAGGGAAAAAACATAGCGTATTTATTCTTTTAAGCAAATACTTGATAATGAAGTTAGACTGGTAGTCTATTTGTGCTGTTGGAATTCTAATAAAATTTTTCTTTATTTGTGAATGCTGATGATGTTAAAGTTCCTCTGTAATTCTGTTGCAGATAATTCTTGAAATCATCATCATGATATATGGACATCTTTACGAAATTTAAATTTAGGCAAGGATAGTACAGACGTAAAAAGTTCAGAATATTATAATGAAATAGATTTCTTGTTGCAAATTTCGACTTGAAAAGGCTTTCCTCAGGAATAAAAAAAGTTACATGTTGCGCTGACAGATCTACTTAAAGATTAGACTGAAGAATATAATGAGTAAAGAAAGTGTAAAATATCAGGGGTACATAGGGAGTTAAGTTTACAGGTAACTATCTGACACTAAAAATTTCATGTGAACATCGTATAAGAATTTCAATTATTATAATACAGATTAATATATCTGTAAGTTGTTTAAAAAATTAATTCTGAAATCCTTATCTATAAACTAAAGGTTAACGTTGCTATACATATATTGTAAATTCAGAAAATCAAAATGTTTGTTTTCTCTCCTTAGAAAGTCAAAATGTTTGGACTTAAGTGCATAGTTACCCTCTTTGCACTAGTTCTTGCTGCAAATGGTGATGGTAAGTGCATTCACTATCTAACCTCCATGCTAATTATCTCTTGATGGTCAAGTCCATTTGATTGCAACTCCTTGGGAGCAATGAAAAAAGTGGCTGTGATCAACTAGAACAATTTATGTTTTCTTGTTATCATCTGAGAAATGCTACGATTGTAGGGAGTTTAATTAAGTAGAATCAACTATACGAGAGCGGATCTAAAACATTGTCTAGAAAGGGTACAGTATACGTTTTGGCAAAGTGAATACATTAGTCTTCTAAAATGTTTCTCAGACGGTACATATAATTTTGTTATGATGCAGTGTTTCCATTGCAAATGACAAGATTTCCAAACGCATCTTCAAAACAAATACAAACTCACACCCTTCAAGTGACAGTGTCTGAATATGTTTGCTGCGCATTCAAGCTACTTCCTGATGCCCAACATTTAATGTACATGGCTTCTTCTGACTTTTATCACTTGTAAAAACTGAAAGAACATCTGCATGGAAGAGTTACTTCTGAATACTGTGATAGTTCTTACATTTCTGACGACAGTGAACACGTCTGCCTAATTTAGAATCTTGTCATCTGCCACCGAAAAATTCTATCACAATAAGATTTGATGTGATGTCTTCACAGATATTATAAAGGACTCTGCTATGTTCACTTTGTCAAAATTCATACGCCTGCGGGATGAGGCACAAACTTTTCCATCCAATCTCTTACTTCGTTTGATAGGAAGGTCTATGGACTACGGGAGTGATAAGCTGCATTTGTTCTGAGATCACAGGCATACGTTTTGTGAGATGTGACAACATTGTGATATATAATATGTGAACCCATGAAATTTACACTGTTTATCAACAAAGAACATTATTTGTAATTTAGTTGACCGTCTGCATATACACCTACAGGCTTATCAGTTTTTGTCAGTAGATCTCTTGCTATAGTCCATTAGGTATATTACAAGTATAACGAAATAACGGTGAATGCAGGATGATTAAGTACCCTCTGTAGTTTATGGCATGTATAAGCACCATAAAGACTGGTCTGAAGCAGAGATTGGAAAGCCGGCTCCTTCCCAGCCATAAGGACCAGATTGTAGCAAAATAATTGTCAGTCTGTTCTTTTGTGGATCTCCAAACCAAAGCATTCAAATAATACTTCAGAGCGCTTTTCACGAATAAAGAGAGACAGCTTTACCCCTTGAATATCTCCAATAATTACACCAAGGGAGTTAAATGTAGAATTTGTCCCATATAGTGATTTTGTTTCAGACATCCTTAGATTAGGTTTTTGCATAATTATTTTGTTTTACAGTACAGATGGTATTGTTGCTAATGCATGGCAGTGGTTTCTGTCATGCAGACCTGGGCTGAAGTCCATATACATAAATGCCCCGTAACATGTGTGACTGAATGATAGTGTTGATATGGTACTCCTGTTGACTACCTAGATCAATAAAAGCAGATTATCTTTATATAGGACATAATGTTTGATGAATGCGGCCCCTAAAGCTGGAAAATATACTATGATTCAAAGTGTCTTAGGTGTATTTTAGAGAACCGTCTTCCGTTATATAGGAAGCAGGACATGCCAAAAGAAGGAAAGAGGAAGGTCAAATATAACTTGAAAGTTAGAAGTTTCTGTCAACTTCGAATTAGTGCTTCAAAAGGATGAACATACAAGATAACTTGATTTAAAGGGTTGTAGTACAATAATTTTATATTGATTTGTATAAATCCCTTTATACTGCCTACCTCGTTATACTGCCAACTTCGGCAAAGTTCCGTAGCTGGCAGTATAAAGAGGTTTGACGGTACACTTTGCTGCCTCCTTGTTGTTGTAGCTTTGGTCTTCAACTTCTGGTATGATTGTCTATTTCAATGGTGATACGTGACCGTACTCTAAGAATAGAGCCATAATGAGATGCAAGTTCTCATGGTAAAAGAGCGTGCTGATTTTGTACAAGGTAAAGTTTCATGTACCCAAATAACACATAAAAAGTAACAGCAAGCAAGATTTCTTTAAGCACTAACACCCCAACATATTAAGTAAAACATCATAATTAATCCCATACGAGCAAAAATCAAAGAGTCTTTGGTCTCTGGGATGATTATGTATGACTTCATCAGAAAAATGTGAGATGATGCAATACTTTGGCCATCATTATACACCCCAGGTTACTTTTTGGTATCCATAATCCAATATGGAAACAATGACGCTCGGTAAACTTTTGAATGTTTCTGTCACCCTGTTATTACCAAGTTCCTCTGTACCACATTTTGATGGAGTCCATCTTCACATTGCGATTTGACTTAAAGTTCACTGAGCCATCAACATGAAACCTCTATATTTGGGAAAATGATGAGTTGGGGATTCTGTGCTGCTATTGATATAAACAACAAAGGAGGCAGCTGAGAAAAACGTGTAGGATAAAACCTAAGTACAGCCATGATATGAAATGGATTGTCTGTGCATGTTTAATTTTATAAGCATGGGGCTTCATCTGAAAAATTCGGAGTTCTTTCATTATGCTATGGTTGCTTTACATAAATGTTTTGCTACATTTATCAGAATTTGGTGATTTTTTTTTTTCAAATCAAAGTCCATGAAATGGTCCTCTTCACTCTTGCAGCCAGAGAAAAACGTCTTGTTGGCGGCATTGTCTTTGAGAAGGGAAGAAATCCCTACCACGTTTCTCTATGGTATATGGGGGAGAACAACTTTACTGAGAAAACCCCTGACTTGCACCATACCTGTGGAGGTTCCTTGATCAAGGACAGATGGGTGCTCACCACAGCCTATTGTTTCGAGTAAGTATTTCCTAAGAAATTTACCAAATATAATGGTTCACACAAGTGAAGTGAGTGGGCAGAGCGGCCAGAACCTTTTATGTTCGACTTCATTTTCTACTCACTTAATGGACCTGTTTAGTTATTTATTTACTGGATCCATTACTCTGCCAAGCTTTAGTGTACTGCCCGTTATTGTCTGTTACCACTGGATATATACCTCTAATATCATTATATGAAATGCAGGTTTTATTACTACGCTGTATTAGTCCAAGTGACCATGACTTTTTTTTTTGTTTGTTTTGAAACTGGTTTGTATCATAAGAAATGGCCAGATATACCTGCGAAGTCTGCAGCTTGATAGATCTGCTCACACTGAATTTGCTCTTAAAAGGGTGGTACGAATGCATGTAGTTGTAATATGAGTTTGGTTGGACCTACTCATTCTCCATTCCCGAGCGGCGCAGTACAGAATAAACACAAAAGAAAAAAAAACCTTTTTTTTTTTTTTTGTTGCGACATCTATGTTGATTTTGACAGAGTTGGCCCCATTGTACGGTATTTATAATAAAGCAAACAGTGCCTAGGCTGGTAATTTAAGAATTAATTAGTGATGGAACATCATAACTGAGCAGGCACAGTAATAATATTTCCTACAGTTCTTTGATTATATTCCGTGCACGAATGCTAATTAGCCTGACGTAAGCTGGCCATTAGAGGCAATTTTTAAAGATTAGGAGCATTCACTTTATGACATACTTAGCACAGCATTCAGCAGAATTAAAAAAAAAAGTTACGCTTGGATGTGTTGATATAAAATGCAGGAGCTGAAAACAGATTTCCTATGCAGAGATATTTTTACAGTATCTCAAATAGTTGAACAATGAACCTGACATTTCACGCAAGGGTTAGCACGATACCTGCTGTATACCGATGGATCACGAAATACAGACCTGGCGTCACTAGCCAGTTATATACATGTTCAGTTGTGACTTAAACTTAGAGTATGTGATTTCTAGTATTTTGCATTTTCATAGAAGTGTGTCCCTGTGTTCAATTTTTGAATTTAGCCTAAGTGGCTTATGGAACTGATTTTCACTCAATGGGATAAACTCTACAACTTTTTACCCGCCCATTTTTTTACTCTCTCGCTTTATAGCTCTTAAACTTTACCAAATAAAAGATTCATGGCCCCCTTCATCAGTTTCCTTGTCAGCTGTTCATTTCACTGAGGAACAGTATTCTTTCTTTAAAAGCTGCTGTCTCTGCATTCAACAATTTATTACTGAAAAATTATCCAGGTTACAAATTGTCTAAGAAATACTGGGAGGGAGTATAGAACAGGTTCAGTATTTAACATCTGTACACGTTTCACATTTTAATGTAGGGTTTGGAAGAAATATCCAGACAGCAATGAACGTTAATATTGGGAAGAGGCTCTTTTGCAATAGTGATATCACTAACGTAAATGTGAGTTGACAAAACCTTTCGGGTTACAGTGATTCGAAAGTATAAAACATGTGCACTGCCTTCTTCAAGATATGTGTAAACTACTGTACAGTTCACCCACGTACCACAATTGTGATCTGGGTTAAAGTTAAATAATCTTGTTAAACTTGATAGCTTCATGATTTGTTTCCTTAGCGATGAGTGGTTTATGCCAGGCGTGGGTAATGTCAGCAACTGGAAGGTTGTTCTGGGAATGTACGGCCAGAAAGATGCAGAGACAGAGGCCCAGTTCCGGGGGATTGAAGCGGTCTTTGCGTCAGATAAATATAACTGTAAGTAATTGGTATTTGTCCTCAAAATAAGTTTTCATGAGATTTTGCCAAAACCAAAATCATTCCATTACAACATGATGATGACAAACTTGATAGTCTGAGTAGTGTCTCATATGAGCACTTAGACTACATACATTGTTAATTGTTAGTCTGTTGGGTGCAAACAAATAAGATGCATATGGTAAAAGAATACCGCATTTCATTCAGTATTAGGAACAACAATTCTGTCATATTACACATACTTAGTGCAGTCTCATTCATAGAGGTGGAGGTAACAAAGAACTGAAAAAAGAAACAACTCCCCTTTTTCTTATCCTACGAGTAGCTGAAACATGTTAATAGGACATGTTTTGTATGACAGGTAATGGCTTGAACGGATTAGCAGGCTGTCATCATCATCAAGATTAGCTGGTTAAGGACATTGGGCACTTGACCAGGATCTCAATGCATAATGGGTGGCATGGTTTACCCACACTCCCTGAGGCTAGCAATGTTTGGATACTAATCAGCAAACTGTGACTTACATGGAGGGAGACAGCCTGGTTATATATTTGCATTTTCTATCATATTGGCCTCCTTTCATCAATGCAAGAATTGGTAAAAGAAATGACTTAGTGGGGCAATCAAAATCTGGCTTGTGACTTTAGTTAAATCATGATGTAATAAGTTGACTCGGAGGTTGTTCATGAGAATTGATGACGACCGCAATGAATACAAAACATATAGTCAAAAAGAATGGCGAAGGCCTGTGAGATATCATGAATGGCTACCCAGAGAAGTTTATCATCATGGCCAATAATTCCATGATGGAGTTACGGCGTGTGATCTTGATGATGGGGAATGATTGGAGACTTTCCCAGTCTCCTATGGTGTCAAGTAGGGTTGCATTTTAGCACCCATCTTCTTCAGCATGATGCTTTCTGCAATGCTCTCCGATGCCTTCAGATACACAGAAAAAAAGACTCCACATCAGATATTGAAAAGATGGGAAGGTCTTCAACCTTTGCAGGCTCCAGGCTGTCAATGAAATCAATGAGACTGTGCTGACAGACCTGTCTGTTGATGACTGCGGACTCAATGCCTGCACTGAGCCTGAGATGCAAGTCTGCATGGACAAGTTCTCTTGTGCGAGTGACACCATCATAACCATAAAGACCGAGGTAATGCATCAACCAGCTCCAGGTCAACCGTACCATGGACCAGCAATCTTGTAAATAGGATCAAGGACACCCTCAAGACCTCCCTGAAAGCCCTTCAGATCAACCCAGACACATGGGAACACCTGACGCAGAAACACACTTCATGGTGTAGCCTTATTGCCAGTGGATTTGCAGATGCACGGCAGAATCGGAAAGAAAGCATCTCCAACACAAACAAAGAGCTTCTGTTCCCCCCATCTTCATCATCCATTCACATTTGTCTGGCTTGTGGCAGAAGCCCCTGTTCACCTTTCAGACTGATCGGCTACCTCTGCACTCACAAGAGTCCTTAACTGTAATAGGATTTTTATGGTCCTCTTCGCTTGCAATGGACAAAAAAACAACAACAACAAAAAAAAAACAAACAACAGCAACAACAACACCATTAGTAAAAAAAAAACAGTGATCGCAATCCTAAATTTTGCTTTCATTCTATTTTATCTTGAAGTTATCCACAGTTTGTCACAAATGATCATGCTGTTGCCATTCCATAACAGATTCTGAGGGAACTGGTGATATTGCACTCTTGAAGCTGTCCAGCCCTGCAGATCTGAGTGCTAAGAATGTGGCCACTGTCAATTACAACAAAAACGGGGACTGCCCATCAGCTGGACAGACTTGCTGGAGTATCGGCTGGGGACAGATCAGTGAGGGTGAGTGATATGTATATACATGTATATATATATATATATATATATATATATATATA
>JAWQUT010000050.1:41535-56720 GCA_033807755.1 Ellobium chinense | reverse complement strand
TGTGTGTGTGTGTGTGTGTGTGTGTGTGTGTGTGTGTGTGTGTGTGTGTGTGTGTGTGTGTGTGTGTGTGTGTGTGTGTGTGTGTGTGTGTGTTTTGTGACAGATAAAAACCAGTTTTCAATTAGAATAGGCACAAACTATAATATTATGGTCTTTCCTGCCACGACCACTAGATATGTCCCCTATTTATCACTGATAGATTACTTCTGTGAAGCGCCTATACCCTATCTTTACAAGTAAAGAGGAATAGGCTACTTACATAGCTACAAAGCTTGCTCATAAACACATCCAGTCCTTGATAAATTTTCTACACCAGGACATTATATCTCTCTTGTGCATTTAAAGTTAATGAGGAGCTAGCCAAATAGCCTTGTTATTTTGAGATGGTGTTTAGAGAAAGTATATTGCTTCCATACCATATAAAGTTGCATAGTTGAGAAGAAGGCCATTACCCATTATTCTTGTTTGACCTTGTGTTCATAAAGTATTCATTGGTGCACGAGTGGGCACAAAGGTTGCTTAGAGAGGCACTTCTAGAGTGTTGATTTTTACTAGATCTACGTTAATGTGTCACATCTGTCCTGTATGCTGTCACATAGCCAATGTGTCGTTTGCCCATAGTTCACAGCTATAGTCTGGGTTTTCAGTTAGGTAAGCTTGTTAAACTTGTTGTTTTGGAAACCTAAATGTTTACTTGTTTACTTAAGATAAGATAAGATAAGATAAGATAAGATAAGATAAGATAAGATAAGATACGTCTTTTCATCCACAAGGGTTGTTGATGGAAACTACATTACTGCACTCCACACAGCCCCATAATTTGTGCTTTTTGGATTCAGAACCCAGTGAAGAGTCTATCTGCTAACTATCCTGTTGCCATTTGATTACGGAGCCTTCGTGAACTTCCTGAAGACTTGCTACTTCTAGCGTAGCTTCTCCCTGCCATTCACCAAGATGATCTGACATATTTTTTCTTCTTTTAATCAAGAGCCGTATGGGTACGGAGCAGAGTTTCCACATGAAGCGAATTTGATAATTGCCAATAATGAGGCCTGCTCTCGTGCGTACAGCAGTTCCTCAGTCCAGGACGAGCTTGGCCCTGTGCATGTTGATTACACAGTCATGTGTGCTGGCTGGCCTGAGGGTAATGCAGATAGCTGCATAGTAAGTTTTCTTCAGCTTTAGTGCTGTTTGTAGCATTGTAGCATCCAGGGACGTAATGAGGGTGGTTTTTTTTTTGGGTAATCTGGCTTTTATAAAATTATATTAGTTTTTAAAAAAAAATTTGGTGAGGGTCGATGGAAAAACTGCATAATGGGGAAATACTGCCAATTACATTTGCTGCTTTCCAGTTGCATCAGTGCAGACATTTCTCTCCTCTACTAAAACATAAACATCGATTGCTGACTGCCTGAAACTATCAATGCTTATACACATGTTTTTAAAAATAAAATTGCCATGTCTCTGACAAGACCAGCATTTTCAACTAACTCATACTACTGTAAACTGCCAATATAAAATAATAAAGTTATCATTAAGCAGCGATGACAGCTCAGTCAAACACACTAGTCTACGGCAAAAACACTTTTAATTTATATATTAAGTTTTTAAAAAAGCAGAAGTATTAAGATCTCCTTCATCATGCTCAATTTTTTTAAAGGAAGCAGTGAGTAGGTTAGCAATCTTAGAAATGATTCCTATCAAACAAAGCAAATTAAAGCTGTGTTCAACAGGAGCTCTGCAATGTTCGAATGTCTTCGTTATCGTTGCCATACTCTCTCTTTTCTTTCGAGCTGGAACCAATTTGTATACGAAAAAGAGCCAAAAAATATTTGAAATGGGCCAGCTGGTGTCAAGACCTGACATAACACAATGAAATTTCTTCGAACTGTATACTGGATATACGTAGGTATTATAGTTATCATAAGTCTGTTTACACACATCAGAGCAAGTTAAGAAATTACTGTCAAATGAAACACTTTTGAGATCGTTTCTTGGATTCGTGTTTATCGGGCAATTATGACAAAACCTCCATGAAATAGTTTGAAAGCAGTACTTTTTGTAAAGGAAATTAACCAGTTTGACTTAACTCCGTTGGTACTAACAAAGAACCAAACAGTCAGGCAGTTATACGGGAGGTACCAGCCTCTCGTCGCCGAAAGAAAAAAAATTCGTGAAGAATGGGGAGTAGTCAGTTGCAGTCAGTTATTTGGGAGGCAATGGTTTTTAAAAAGTCAAAAATTTGGTATTTGGCTCCCAAAGAACCAAATCTGGCAATCGTGGTAGAGTACCAGCCTCTCGTTGTGAAGGTATGCACGGAAAGGATCTTGCGTAAAAAGAAATAATAAGGGACCGTCAGAATAGGGAGTAAGCTAATTTATATTATTGGCCGCCTCTTTAAAAAAAGTTCTCTCTACACATTGCCTTTATATGCATTGCACTGTGGCAATAAGAGAGTTGAATCTGTGAGACTGTGTTTAGGCTTTTAGATTATCGGCGAGGAAAACTAACTAATATTGGCAGAATAGTATTGCCTCGCTTTGGAAATGGCTCACAGGTGAAATAGGATGAAGGGTGATGACTGAACTTTTAGAAAACATTGAAGATTAATTAAATTGTATTAGACAAATAGATAACATATTCGCAATCTCAGATTCATAGTTTATATGGACGTTACGCCCTGGTAGCATCATTTCATGACATCTAGTAATGAGCATGATAAGGTTTGAAGACAGTCAAAATATGGAGATATTGCAGGATATCAGTAATTTTTTTCACAATGCAGCAACTGCCAGATATCTTTGTAAGTGTGCAGATCAACAGTTGTCATGGACTTCGGTTGGTTCCCTGAACTCTGGAAGAGGATGGTAGCATTAACTGAGTTAATATATTAGAGGTGAAAAAAATGAATTTGAGATTGGGACCTGAAAATCTGCTTGAGGGATCATAATGTTAGCGGATTTACAGCAAAGTACCATGTCCCCCTCTCCCCCATTTTTTTTCTATCTTTTCTTTTGTCTAATAAAACAGAAATCAAAACAGTTTCTTTCTATTTTGAATTTTGTTTTCATTCTAGGGAGACTCAGGCAGTCCTTTGTTATGTTATTGCGACGATTGTGAGGAAAAAGAAGACTCTGATGGCGCTGATGATTATAATGTGGTTCTAGCAGGCATTGTGGCATATGGCTTTGGATGTGGTCGCCCTGGTTATCCTGGTGTTTACACACGAGCGAATATTTATGCAGACTGGATTGCTGCTACCATTGCTGCAAACACATGACTTAATGATAGCAAGTAACTGAGTCTATCAAGGACTTTCTTTGCAATAATTTAGGTCGTTCATATGTCTCATTTTCAGCAAACCTTCATTGCTCCAGTGCAATGTGTTCTATGGTGCTCTATAAAGTGTTCTATAAAACTTTGATGATTCATCATTTGGCAGTGAGAGTAGTTTAAAGTATAGTTATGCTAGTCATAGGAACTCCTGAACTTTTGAACTTTCAAACTTGTGATTAGGTGCTCATATTAAAAAGACTGACCCCCTTACACCACACCTATAGTTTCCAACCTGATACTGTATATTCCAACTTTCATAAAGTCTGCAGGGGATATCCTTATCACAGTGTACATTTTTTTCGGATAGTCTTATTAAGGTCTGAATTTAGTAACGTGATCTAGGTTTTCAGCGATTATAGGAAGTTACTTCATCAGTTGGTAGACTCCACTTACAAAGCCTTCTATGAATAAAGTGTTTTAGTCAGAGCAACTAACTGGATTTTGAATTGACTCTATTTGCTGTACACATATTATGTCTGCCGTTGTTGTTGATGTTGTTGTTACTGCCTTCATCTGTTTAATTTCTTTTGATGCATCATAATTTACTTCTGCAAAGGGCTGCTATAAAGCCAGAAAATATTATGGCTGATGTCATGAAGTTGCGACAAACTTTGTGCATGAGACCATGAAGTTTTAAAACCTAACGACCTCCAAGACTGGATAGTTCAGGATTTTGTATTTCTCAGTTGCTATGTACATGTCAAAATATGTTAAGATTCCTTGCATAGTCCAGGTCTATGACTCAACCCTGACCTAAAACTGCCAATCAAACCTGAAAATCGGTGAGACGTTTATCAGCCATTTTATAACTGTCCTTCCTCCGTGGTCAGCATTAAGCCGTTTATTATATGTACTGTATACGGTACACGGATTAATGTTTTTATTTCATAGCCCTATGCAGCTATTAAGGTATGAATGAAATAAAGACTAGAGACCATTCAATGCCTGTTGTATTGTATTTCTGTCATTCTGAGAACCAGGATTAGAACCAATCACGACTGGTGAGCAGTTTGAAACTTGCCCAGCCATGTGGACCTGAAAAACAATTGACCCTAACAGCCTACAATGGATAAAGTTACTAATGTATAATGCAGTATAATAAATATTGGTAATGAATTTGTTGACAATAAATCTTTCTTATAAGAACAAAGGAGTCATGGTATTGGCGTAACACTTCAGCAGAGCTCATGGTATTTTTTTTTTATATTTGGTCTCTAATAATAACTTCACTTTCTGCAACAGATTTGTTTAACAAAATACATCTCAAGAATATTATCATGAAAACAGATACCCGCACAGAAACCGAAACGTCCTGTAAGTCTATGATGCAAAATGATAGCTGGCTTAGATGATTACCATGAATGTTTGCAAAATATGCTTCAGAAAAAAACCCTTTAGCGTCTCTCCTGAATCGTGTGTTTTAGTGTTTTTTAGCTATGAAAACTCTGTTGGCTGAAGGTTAAAGATACATGAACAGGTCTGTCATTATAGGTCACTAATGGCTGACAGTGTATTACCTGCTCTACCAGGTCATGATTAGCCTTGGTTTTTGGAATAACGGAAAAAGGATCTCATCTCTAACAGCACGGTCTTAGGACATTTGAAAATTCCTTCCCACGTAGTTGCAGTCGGTTCGTGTTTATTTCGTCAGGGCAATCAGCTATCAACAACTATCCTGTGCAAGGGTGCGTTTCTGTTTCTTTCATATTCGTCTTGCTAGGCACTGACAGCCAATGGGCGGAGTGTAGACGATTTGTGGATGGAGCTTAGACGTGGCTCTAGTTAGACAATGTACAAGATCTAATCCATGGGTTGCCAGACTTGCCTAGGTTCTTTCAGATATTTGGCTCTTTTTAAAAGCGCTTGGCTCCCAAATAAGTGGTCTTTTTAAAATTTTTTTTGGCTCCAAGAGACTTCAGGTCAAAATTGACTTTCCTATACAAAAAGTGCTTGCACTTCTCTGTAACTTTCCAGACATGTTTTTTTTCTCTTTTTCATATGCGATTTGGCTTCGCTCGAGAAAATATTCTGACAACCTTGATCGGGAGCTCATATAATGGCGTTCTAATTTGCTGTTGGCACAAATTAACTTTTTTTTCTTACATGCGATCTCCGAGGGACCCTCCTTATGTCGGAGGAGGATGTGGCAAAAATCAACAGTGATCTGAATGCTAATGAATGAGGCAAAGATAGAAGTAAAGCTAAGACCACTCGCTAGTCAGTGCATGTCTTCTGTCCCTTCCGGATTAGTCGTAGCTACCTTTGCTTGCCTATTGATAACAACTTCCGCTCTTCGAGGGGACGCCTCTTCCGTTCTCAAAATGACGCCACAGAAGACCTTAGAAACGCAGCTCATGTGATTACCCTTGTGGTTGTGAATAAAAGGATAGTGAAGAAAAGTATTGTGAAGAAAGGTATTGTGCAGAAAAGTATTGTGAAGAATGCACAATAAATTGTAAGAAATTATTACCACAGTATTACCCAACTGTAACGGGCTTGGTTACAACGGGACCCCCTCGGGGACTCCAGCTGTATTGGACATATTAAGCTCAATCCCCATTCCCACTTTCTCCTTTGCTATTGTTAAAACAACCTTTTCATAACAGGACTGGGGGATCAAAAATCTGGCTGTTACAGCATAACTACCTCACCCATGCATTAAGTTTCTGCATAAATGGAATTATCTGACAAATTGATGTATCAGTAAATTAGGTTATAGGTTGATCACCAGGAGCGATCATGCGTTACATCAAGTGGCAGATTTAGGCATGGACACATATCACACCTGATCAATACTGAGGTTCTGGTGTATCAGAAATCTTTAAGTACCAGGAGTCTGAATTAACATTTTATTCCACATCATTAGGTCTGTTGTCGTTTCCAGGCCGTTCATTTCTCTTAACACTATAGCTGACGACCTGTCACATTTCAGTAAAGTTGACTTCACTTCTTTATAAAGTTCATAAACCTAAGTATAAACATGGACGAGGTTTTATATTTATCACAATGGAAGCTAAATCATGCATAAACACACGCTTTAGACCTCACATAATTATTGATCCAATACTTTAACAAAGCTTTGGACCAAATCAATCGGCTGAATGTACCCTCGACTGCTACGCCCTTGTTGAGTCCCCTAGAATAATATCAGAGGTTACAATTCAAACAATCTAAAGTAATCCCTTAAAGTAGGTCGTGTTTTTACGATAATTAAAACGCTGTGGTGTCGAAAACATTGTCTTATCTTAAAGATCACGGCTGTGCGCAGAAAGAGCTTCTCTCCCTAGCATGAAGAGATCTGACATTGGTTAATATGACGTTTGACATTGTTCATTACTGCCGAAATACAAACTCGGGGACTATTATGCCACCACAGATTGCGATAAACATGTTTTTTGGGTTTTAAAATCGAAGAGGTGGTGATATCAATAAGACAACAATCTACACACCGGCAAATGTTCTCAGAATTGGGCTATTGCTCTAGAGGACGTAAAAGCTAAGGATAAGTCAGTTAGTCTGCATCATCAACAAACAAACAAACAAACAAACAAACAAACAAACAAACAAACAAACAACAAGCTATGAGTAGCCCTACAAGGCACTGTACTTTCTCTCTGTAGTGGAAACAATCTATAACAATCATCGTTGGTTAGGATGAACAGCGAAGGAATGGGAGCAGAATATACAGTGCCAAAATGTATCTTATTTTGCCGCTTTCTCGCTCTTTGTCGAAAGAGACGTCACTGCAGGCCCTCCTGGTTTGTTTTCGCCGCCGCAATAATTGTACCGTCTTCTGAAAAAAGGGATTTTCCCACTTTTGCATATTCATGAAGTATTACGTCAGTACTCATCTTCTAAAAACATGTATTTCCGAAACTATTAAAGCCCTTGATATAAATACAGAAATAAGGCCATAATTTGTTTAAGCAAGCAGCTGTGTTTCAAACAGAACCACTCAGTTTTTCCAGAAGCAGCTTTGGCAGAGATAAGCCCTTTTGTCGGAACACGTTAAATATACCGTAGACTGCTTTGCACGAGTAGAGTCGGCCTTGGATCAAAATCTTTGAGCCATTGAGCCATTCTCTTTTCCTCTTTCCACTTTTGTCTACACATATAGACTACCTCGCAGTCTGTAATTATTGTTTTATGGTTTATACTACCACTCCAGGAAGTCCCTCACGTGTGACCCTGACACTGAGCCTTTGACAACAATTTCTGCATAACTGCGCTCCCAAGTAGAACCGGACACGAGCCTAAAGCCGAGAATTCCACTGCTTACCGATTTCTTGAGCCCCCCAGTGGCTATCCAGTTCCAGGGGGGTATTAATATAGTATATCTCTCCATTCATTGGTCTGTTTGTAGAGCCTGGTACGGCTTCAATTTTCTGTCTGATTGGGTTAGAGAAGCGGGGAAACGTCTGATCTTGAATGCAAACAAACAAAATCGCCAGCAGGCAATAAAGTTGAGGTGTGGATTGCGGAATGGTCGGTGAAAACTTCACGGTCTGAATTTTAGGGTTTTTCTCGCGACTGTTTTAATTATATAAATACCGGTACGCATTTTCAAAAGGATAAATGGTTATAAAGGTAAGGTCAGGCGAGCAGGAAAACTAGCTTTTCTCTTCAATTCAATAGATCTAGACAGTAAGAAACTGAGGGAGTTAGGAGATGGATATGTAACAATACGGGAGTTCGTTTCAGTTCAATTTTCTTAGCTAGCGCCATGTGTTAGTAGGGAGGAATGAGAAACTGCGTTCAGAGTGTCGCAAAAAAAAAAAAAAGTGGAAAAAAAACCCAAACCTCTCAGCATGATACAACAATTCTATTGACTGCTTAAACACGAAAAGAAATTGAGGCTTCCAGACTTTTGTGCCACTTATGTGTACTGTGAACTCTGTTCTCTCTTTGTCATTTATCTCTCCCTTGTCCGCATAACATGGCTTGCATTTCGGGCGAACACCGTCATGTGGACTTCCTTGCCTTCTGGTTTGTATTTATTTGAGGGCTGGAGTCCATTGAAATCCAAGCGATGAATCTGGCTCAGCTGCTCACTAAAATCGTATTCTGTTATTGCCAAGAGAGGAAAGTGATGGAGAGGAGGTGATGGCAGTTTTTTTTTAAAAACATTTTTTTTTCTTTCTGTTGCACAGAGACCCACAAGGAAGAGGCATGATGGAATGCTTCAAAATTTTGAATTCAGTCGTGCGCTTACATCAGATCGTTATTTATTCCGAATTTCATTAGAATGAACGTTTCATAATGTATAGTATAGACACTTTGCATATCACCATTTTTGTCCATCCGAACAGTACGGTTAAACAAAACTGATATAAAACATCTACGATCTGAACATAAATTCAAGCTGAGGCGATGTCCACGGCCAATTGCCTTGTATCATTACCAACTGGATGAGTGGATGGCGCAGCTGCAAGTTTCGCTCCCATTGTGAAAAGAAGAATTTCAGACAAACTCGGTGAAGCCACTGGAGTGGTATTGCGTGAATAAAAAACAAGGGACTTTCTCCAGATCCACCGAACGTCCTTCAGTTCAGGACAAAGTAAAGGGTGCGGCCTGAATGAGTAAGAGAAAGATTAGATCTCTGTAATTGGCATCTTTACATACGCCGAGACACAGAGCGGAAATGTACGTTTGTATTCCGTAAACACAGTGTCAAATTCCCTGTCCACTACTGTAACAGTGTAAGCCCCTATTAAGTATGTTGGACTGGGCGATATTTAAAGACGTAGATGCACACAGTGTAACTGTGATACGTCCAAATGACTATAGAGTATCATTATAGTAATTGGTACGTCAGTAGACTATACCTACAATGCGCTTTATAGATCCACAACGCAATGCATTGAGTATTTTGATCACTCTGTTTTCGCAGGCAGTCTAGTGCCGCTCAAGGCCATGTCGGTGACTTTGTTTACGGTCGAACTCAAGGACAATTCAAAAATAGCAAAGACAGGAATTACGGTTTAGTCGCTTAGTATAGCAGGTATTGCCAGAGACCACTCCCGGCTGCACTGCTGTCAATTGCTCTATGCACTCTTTGTTACTAGGATCCCCAACAGCTTACACAGGATTATGTGTTAAGTCCAGGTTTAGCCAACATTCCGAACTCTCCCTCCTTCTCTGTGTGAATTCCAGAATGAAGGTGTCTGGGAGTGAGAAAGGACCGGTGTGTAACCAGTAAGGTGACGAAATAGATCTAGATTAAAACAGACAAAAAAGCTATCTTTGATTCCTTAAAATATTTGCTATGAGTAATAGCACATTATATAATACATCAATGCATGTCATCCGTGTATCGCCTACAAAATTTCATTCACACAGGCAAAACTAGTGGTATGACGTAGAATCCTTACGCTATATTATTATGTGACATGAATCACGTAACTTAATCACTGCATGTCGCTGCGGTGCAGTGTTTGCGTCCCCTGTGCTTTACCTACATACTGTGTTACCAGTACACGTGACTGTAATCGAAAGTGAGAATCCGGCTCTAGAACCAAACTCATAGACCATCGCATGATTCCTAGGAACGCATAAAATCCGCATTGCCTCGTTAGCACTGTTGAGCGCGGAAGTGTTTATTATTTTGAGACTTGCGCATTAACGATGGGATCTCTTACCATCGTAAGAATTACAGCAGTGCGTCGTTGCTGAATGCACCCTTGGTAGCATTCAAGATGCAGAGTTTATATAATTCTTACTATGGTAAATGATCCCATTGTTATTGAGCAAGTTCTCAATTATCTCCATGATAATTCACGTTCCAAAACATGGAATACTGTTATCATAAAATCGAATCGGTGGCTTTTATACGCCTTATGCTGGAATTCACTTTTGAACCCATTTTCGTGCCTCATTTTATCTTACCGTTTTTTAACTAGCATATTGACATTACATGAAAATGTGGAATAAATGGGTGGGAGGAACAAGTCGAAAGAGGGAAACCAGCATACAAGTCTAATTATTGATGAGGATCTGATTTTTGTGAGTCATCCGGAGTGACGTAACAGAACTGCCAAACTGGTAACCCTGCTCGAATATATATATATATATATATATATATATNTATATATATATATATATACACACACACACCATAATAACAATACAAAGATACCGATAATGAGATGGTAATTAAGAGCTTGCGCATTAACGATGGGATCTCTTACCATCGTAAGCTTTGCTGGCGCGTCTGCAAACACAATAAGCCAAATGAAAATCGTCAAAAATAAACTGGTCTACAATCTACAATATATTGTTTGCTAGTGAATCTTATCGTCTTATTGTATGATTTTATGTCTAAAAAGTTTCACAAAAAATTCAGAACCCATCCACTTAAAATTTTGTCCAAAGAAAAAAAAATGCAACCTTTGCATGCCTTCACCAGTACGCCCCCGAATTCACACCTACCCTAAAATTGCAGTTGATTACACCATCTCAGGTTACTAGATTTTCTATAAAAGATATGAGATACCGGTACATCATTAAAAAACTATGCTGAAATTTTTAAGGTCACAACAGACTTGATCTACGTGTATATACTGTATGTACTACTTCCTCATTTTGAGAACGATGAAGAAAAGAAGAAGGAGAAGCAAAAGAAGAGGATAATGAGGCAAGGAATGCGGGGGGGGGGGGGNGGGGGGGGGGGGGGGGGGGGGGGGGGGGGAGGTAAACAAAGGAGTAAGTGAATGAGTCCATCATCTTATGACATAAAATCTCATATGCATCATATTTCATAGTGCATAAGTATCTTGTTGTCATAAGACGGCAGGAGTGAGTGAGTGAGTGGGTGAGTGAGTGAGTGAGTGAGTGAGTGAGTGAGTGAGGGAGTGAGTGAGTGAGTGAGAAAGTGAGGGAGTGAGTGGGTGAAAAAATAGGGCACTGAGGATATAATTTGAGTGGGCAAGACAGCGGAGGAAGGACAGGGAACGCACTTGGAGATAAATCCAACCAATACACTCAGCGACCAGGTTGTCCTTATAAAACGTAAAACATGTTGGCGGACTACCGTAATCCCATAATAAACTCCCCACCACAACAACACTGCGTCTACATAAAGCCGCCTTTTCCTTTGAAGACTATGACCTGTTGTTGGACATGGACAGCAGGGATCCTGTTGAGGGTTCTTTCCAATTAGCATTCTTGGCAGCATTAGGACATCGCTTTGGCAGAAGCGGCCTATTGTACTAGGTGTGGTTGGGTCGATCTCTTGATTCCGGTCGTGAGCTCATAAGTGTATCCCCTGCTTTCTGTTGGGCCGGGATGGGCCGGTCATTAGGTTGCTTGGAGTTGACCCAGGACTCAGTCCTTCGTGCAAAGGATTGTCATCACTGGGTCGATCCAAAAGTTACGTAGTTAACTATGGATATTAGAGCCAAGATTCTGTTACGTTCTGCGGAAATGGCAATCTCACCCTCCTTGTCCATCCTCGCACTCATTTAAACCTTTAATAAAGTCGTCTCCAATTTAGTGCTTAACTTTGGCTTCCATTGCCTTTAAGAATGATGACCGCAAGAGACAGAATAAACTGTACCAATTTTCATTCGATTTTTTCTCAGGGACGTTTTTCTATCTGCAGGTTTTTCACTATTCTTTATACACTTTCGTAAGCCCTCATAGCATAAGGAACCTGAGAAAATTGTTTGGTACGTTTTATTTAATATCTCGGACGTCCTTCAAGATTACTGAGAGCTTGCGCAATGCCGATGGGATCTCTTACCATCATAGGAAATACATTAAGTGCGGCAGTGCTGAGTGCATCCATAGTAGCGTTTAACATGCAGAGTTCATGCAAGTCTTACGATGGTAAGAGATCCCATCGTTAATGCCCAAGTTCTCAATTATTATACGGCCTTATAGTCTGTAGCTGGAATATACTCAATGAAATGAACACAATTTCGAAAGCCACCTTAATAAACAGTGATCTCTCAGCTTTGCTGGCACGTCAAAATGGGTCTTGGTCACGGTAATTCAAAAATGACAAATAAAATGACAATAAATATACAATAAAATGACAAAAAAGTGGAGACGGAATATTGTGGTTCTGAAGAGCCATAATGCGCAATCCTATGAGACGTGATCACAGCCAACACTGATGATAAGTGTTGCCAGATGTTTCTCTTCAGCTCTTTATCTTGTCTACTCCAGGTCTTACCGAAGCTTTCGGTGTCCCAGAATAACTAAATGCACTGTCATCCAGGACCACTGGACTCTCGGTCTGGGCTTACTGCGGATACTCAGACACGATGTAGCCCTCAAGAGGCTGAGTCAGCAATCTGCTGGTAACCGAGACTTCTCACAAATAGCTTAAAGAGGCACTAGACTCGGGTCAAGATATCTACCAGCCCTTTCCATACACCATTCATAAAAAGCTATATTTTTCGAAATTACTTGTGGACTTCTTTATCATGTAGTTCCATTTGAGTTTATTCGCTGACCCTTTTTTTTTAGCGAAAATGATAGTCCATAATAAGTAAACATGAAACAGCAACAGTAGCAGCAGCATTAATAAGAACAAAGTTAGAGCGCCGCTTGACATACAAGACAGAAGAAGCTCCCAGTGGTGGAACTTCAAATGACCAGTTCATGTTTTCAAGTTTGTGAAGTAGTCGGGTTCAAGAGTAAAATTTAAAACAGAGGGTAATTTAAAAATACAGATATAAAAATTTTAAGGAATTACAGTGAATATCCGGATTTTTCAGAATACATGACTTCCGAAGCCTCGAAGTCCTACATAAAATTACTCGTAAATGAGTAGTCAGTGCCGCTGAGGAAAATTTGTAGAGGTATATTTAGCACTCCAGCAAAACCACAGGCAGAGAGAAGGGTAGAAATAGTGGCCAGGGAGCATTATAGCCCTGTTCTCTATAATTCAGTGCACAGAGGTCAATTTCACACCAATCAATAAACAGACAAACCTACACCTCGCTTTGTTTAAACATGACAGGCTTCCAGGTGCAGACTTTTGCACTGATCAGTCTGGAGGGAGCATGACCGAAGCTCTGCACCCATGACAGGCCTAAACAAATAGATCTAGTCAAGCGAGCAGCAGCATTTATACCGCATATTATTCTTGACACAGGATATTACCAACCAGAGATCTAAGTGTGGATAATCCGTTCAGGGCTGCCCACTTTAGTCTGTACTCCCAGGATCAGAGGATTAGGACCGTATAATGTTCTCTCAAGGCTTGTCTCCCAGAATATAACTCACGTGTTTCGTGGCATTATGTAGTCATTAAAGGCTGACTGGTCGTCCAGCCGTCGAACTGTCGAGCCGTGGACTGTGGAACTGTCTAGCTATCGAGCCGTTCAAGCCGTCGGTACAACCTGTATGTTAAATCGTTGACATGTAATGTCGTATTCCACACACATAATGGAGAGTGATAGAAGTGCATCAACTTTTTTCTTAGTATGAAAAGATCTGACTAATCTTAGAATTATTGTGCCCTTAAATTTTGAGCTTCTGTCATGAATTCCAATAGTAACCTCTCACATTCTGGACTAGTAGGTATTCATACCTGTGTTTGAACTAATTTGTGTAATGCGTACTTTTATGTCAATACAGATCAACTTTTATGTCACGCAGACTGGCTGAACTTTAAAGTTCATCTAGTCTATATCTAAATAGTACTTCCATTCTATTAATAAAGGCCTTAGAACCGAAACGTTTAGAGGTAATTTTCGGTCTCATTTCTTAACTAGACTAGATTTTTAATGAATTCCTTGAATTAAGGTTGAGCTTCTAATTTTTGTTAGTCTATATCTAAATGATTATGACACTGTTTTCCTTTGAAATTTATCATCATTGTCTGCTTGGGTCATTTTCCTTGTTTCTTTATATTCAAAACTGCAACCAAATATAGATATGACAACTTTCCGGCATGTTTTTGGGTTGCAATAAATGTAAATAGACGGTCTAACGATAAAGGTAAGATCTTGAATGCTTGAATTTCAAATAAAACAAAAACTGCTCTGCAGAATAAAACTTCGGGCTCTTTATGTGGCGTACCTAAATAGATACTGAGACTAAATGGGAACATCAGTATATTTATGTTAACAGAGATAATGAGATTTATAGGCTTAATGTCCACGCAAATGACCACTCAGATGCTTTCATCTTATTGTAACCACGGAAGGCCAGGTCATTCAGCAATATGACTGCTGTTGCCATTCACAGGTAATGAACACAAGCATGTTGGCAACATCTTTCTCTTCCTGTAGCCAGGTACCAATCACATACACTGGAATAGCAGAATGTATAGAAGGAATAAAATGCCTTCCACCCTGCTGAGTCAAAGACAGAAAGAACTTGACTGTAGGTGAAGGTTACAGAGAAAAGGCTTACTCCACCCCTGCGATTAGTGTAAGCCGTTAATCCGTACCATTCAGTACCAGGTAATGACTAGATTTATTATTAAAAATCCACCGGCCGATGAAACAACCAATGCTATGAAAACATGGGCTGGTTGTTTGTTCGTTTGAAGAAGTTTTCACTTCCGGCGGAAATGACGTCATCGTCGATCTATGTCATGACATCATATATAGATTTTCAACAGTGAGTGGGCTCCATATTTGATTTAAATTAGAGTATTTATAAAAGTTTGGGCCAATCATATCGCAGGCTTTAACATCATAGAAAAGAGAACGTTGCTTTACGTCGCAGCATGTAGATCTAGCTTAAATGTTTCACGGCTTACATAACCAGGGTCACTTACACAGACATTTACATTTATCTTACTGAAATCAGTGAAGGAGATATAGGGAATCTCTATTCTAAACCTCATCGCTGATAGGCTTAATGAACATCTCATTAATAAGCGTACTCCC
>JAWQUT010000050.1:6845-18046 GCA_033807755.1 Ellobium chinense | reverse complement strand
TGAAGCGAGTACCTGCTACGAGGTGGTCGTCATAAATTATGCACATCCGACTGCGATGAATAAATGAGGCGTTATATGAGGAATGAAAGGTGGATAATCTGAGGAAGGGGCCGCATCAAGAAGAGGAGCTGGATTAGGCAGGGATAGAATGATGTGTATAGGACATAAATTAATAATGCATGGGTGAAAACCTCCCACATATGACTGTCGAACGTATGCATGCCATCACAGTCCTCACTGCTACACACCAATTTCCCCTTTTGTATTTCATGTTCGGTGCTTCAATGTAGATCCGTTTTATGTGAAAATACTTCATCGTTACAGTATGCAGTGTCACTGTAGTACATTCGAGTTCGAATCTCTCACTGACCACCGTTATAGCAAAGACAGACATGTGTAAACATCTTTTTCCTGATGTTCTCGTCTTATTGCATGTTGCATGCAGACTCAGAATTTGATATCTGGACTTGTAATATGTAATTTGGTCGCAGCACCACACAATATACCATAATTATGCGCATATCTGTCTATGCCATAGGGGTCTGTAAAAGCTTCGAACTTGAAAATAAAATCTGTCTATTATTATATTGATGAATATAATTATGATCCAAAGTGGATTGCTGTGATGCTTATACTATAGCTATAGGCTTTGCCGGGTGCTCTGTATTATCATTATGTTAAGTTATGAGGATTGAAAATGCACATAAATAAAAGAAATAAATGTTCTGTAGATGGGAAATTGCTGTATTTATTGTTGATTTCATGAGGGAGCGAGAAAACGAAAGAGCGAGACTGCGCTCACGAGAGTTAAAGAGATGAGAATGACAGACTACAAGACCAGACAGAAAAAAAAAAAACCTGACCGAAAGTTTTTCTCAACAGAGACCGAAAAAGATAGAGAGAGAAAGAAAGAGGAAGAAAGAAAGAAAGAAAGAAAGAAAGAAAGAAAGAAAGAAAGAAGGAAAGAAAGAAAGAAAGAAAAGGAAACTCTAAACACACAAACATATATCTTAGGTATTCACTGTTTATAAGATTAAGGTACTGTCTGTCCTAAACTTATACAGTATAAACAGTGCCCCTATGAAATAAGCAATCGATAATCCTCGGCTGGTCAACCACATGAATGGCAATTAAGAGATTTGCCTTAATGACGCACGAAATTCAATCAGGCGCGTCTTATCTCTTGGCATTTTTCTAAATATGTACAACTCCTTGTTCGGTAGCCGTAAAATCATTTAATTTAGATCAAATAAGCTTATGCAAGAACATGGCTCAAAGCTAATGAACTCTAGCCTTCCAAAAAGTCTTTGATTTATTTTGGTACAGCTGAAAGCCTCTGTGACCGTAAACACACCGGTATAATTATATTCAGATCTACCTGCATTGTGGAAATGTAAGTCTTATTTCATCACATTGACAGACTGTTGCTCAGTTTTTACAGATTTTGTAAAGTTAGTGTGAAAAAATATTGGAACTGACCACATTCCTTAAATCCACTGGATTTTGGCAATTTAGGATTTTTTAAAAGCCCTTCAATGTTCATTTCTCTAGGAACAGAAAAGAAGCTGAGGCCGGACTGGAGTCACATTTGAGAAAGAAGGTGTCTGGAGCTGACCCCTGTAGGAAAAAAAGTCAGGCATATAGCCACTCTTGATCACTTTCCCGAAAACATGAGTTAACTTTAGATATACTCCCTCACTATATTTATGGTGAAGAGGCATGAAAGATCAATATCGAGAGATGTGAAATGTCACAAGGCACTGCCTTCATAGATTAGTTTTTTTACGCCACGTTAACTAATCCTTAATTAAGAATGACCAGCCGAAGTGATTACAACCGTTTATGATTTTTACAGTGAGTCAGTTATGGCTTACTTAAGAAAGTATAAGAAAGTAAACATCTGGGCCTTCGTGTTTTAAAGATTACAATAACATTCGTGTCCCGACGTTGTAATGACCAACGCTTTAATCTGAATTACAGCCCGAGATATTTGCGCAGTAAGTAAATGTACAAAAACAAGTTGCTGAGTGGCCTGAATTCCACGACGCGGGTTGTCAATGGTAACAATAAGCCAGTCATAGCGTCACGATCTTAATTTCACTTAAATACTCTATGGCACCCGAGGTCATGTCACAAATATTTGTAAGACTGGCACACAGGTCAGATTACAAGGCAATGAGAGTGAAAGGATAAGTCGAGGAAATTGTAGCAAACAAAAAGACAGCTCAGCGATAGTTTGCTTCCAACTGGCAAAGTTCTGTGATAGGTCGAAATAACCATTTTCATTGCTCCCTTTAGTGGAGGTGTTCTGGAAAGCTGGTAGCTCTCTCCGAACGTGCATACAGAAGCTGAGTCAAAGTAAACAAAGACAAAGAGAGGATGATACATGCAAGCTGAAGTCTGGAGTTGACTAATCAGGCATCGCCAGACACAGAATTGCACAAGAGCTAGTCTGGTGATACGCATTTTAGTGGTTAAAAATGATAACGAAACTGGGAAGTTTATTTCTCCAGCAAGGAAATTATTTTACAAAGCCATGTAGTGTAATACATCTCACTTATAACACAGATGCATAAAGGATGACATACAGTATACATAAATACACATTATTACAAATAAAATCCATAACAAAGTCATGCCAGTCGCCGCAGTGCAACGCCACGGGGTCTTCAGCTTTAAAGTCAGGTACTCATTAACATCTGAGTGAAATGGGGGAAAAGAGTGCAACATAATTCGGAAAACGGACCCACAAATCTTAAGACTTCATAGTCTTCAGATTATGAGAGCAGCTCACAAGCCGCACGGCCTTACTGCCTTAGAACTAATGTGTGGACAAGTTTGTTGATAAACACACTCTTAAATTCGCTATATTATGATCTAAGAAAAAATAAAATCGGAGCCAATAAAGGGTCCCTAATCTCTTGAAGCACACCATGGCCAGATAATTTCTGATTCTGAGTCAAAATCGTTATAGAATTAAGCCAACAGTGCCAGCATCATTAAGAGGTTTACAAAAAAAAACAACAAAAAACAAAAAACAAAACAAAACGAAACAAAAAACAAAACAGCACGTTCACGCCGCGTAAAAACCTCACTGTGGAAGCCCTATACACCTTATAATTATGATTCTCGCAAATGAACTGAGTTATCGGTTAATGAGGTCAACAAAGCTTAAGGGATTTCTTGCAAATCCTGCCGATCTATAATATAAATTTGTAATCATTTGATTAATCCTATCGGATTAGTGGTTTCTAAATCAGATTAGCCCGGACAAATTAGGCCACAGCTCACAAACACGCTTGACCCGACCCTGGCGTCTTGGTGGAGAAATCTTTTGTTCTTTCTGTTGACGTTTGCTGTCTATGGTTTCGGTAGCTACAAAATGCAAAGGCGTTGCTTTAAGATAAGGAAAAAAAGCCATCTTATTTATTGTAAACATGTTATCCATTTCCAGTAACTCTGATGCAGACTAATAATTAGTGTCTTCAACATTGTGTATGGTGCGAAGATGGGACAAAACTTTCGATAAAGTGAGCCTCTCTCCACCAAGCCTGCTAAAATAATTTCTAGCAACGCCACTGCAAAAATGTTCATGAAAACACCACCCTATGACCACACATACTTAAATTCCAGTGGCCAGTCGATACTTTGGAGTGTCTGGTGTTCTAGTTCGTAAATAGAAATTTGATATTGAAATCAAAGGCCATAGACTAGTAATAACCATCACAATGAAGAACTTCAGATAGTGACATTTTATTTCTGATTCTTTGTATAATGTAGAAAATAAAGTACCATCTTGGGATTAGGAGCGCCCTCAGAGTATTTACACCCGTCATTGCTATTGTTATTACCTTATGCTGTTATTAGTGTTATTAAGCGTTGATTATTTTGTAACCACTTTTGGTAGCTGTATTTCCTTGTGACATGAGTCAAATAGATAATAAGTTTCTTGAATCTTGAGTCTTGGCCAGAATATTGCTCCGAGTATGCCCGGGCTATGTATTTCTGACTCCTGCAATTTGACAAAATGGGAAGCTACACCCCTTCCTTAGCAAAGAAAGTATCAGTCTCCAGGCAAGCCAAACTGGCTGTCACTATTGCGGAAGAGACAGAAAACAATGCATTGTCTTGAGAGTAATTTTTCCTATACGTATATCTTTGACTCATTTATTAGCATGCAGACTACCGTTGGTTATTGCCACATCCTTCTCCAACACAATACCATTGATAAGACTTTCTACTTACAAATTTGAAACCGTAGATGGTTGCCGCCTTGTTGCCGAACTTTTTCTTCCGGTTTTGCACAAAAGACCACACATTTCTAACAAATCTTTCGTAGGTGTCTATCCTTCCTCATTGTGACTGACGCGCACCAACCAAAAGCGTGCCCTTTGCTAAGAACTGCCCATAGATCAAAGGAAGGGGTGTGGCTTCCCATTTTGTCAAATTACAGGAACCAAACGAACGCAGCCCAGGTTTTCAGAGTACATAAGAGTCGGGGTCTCGACAGCCATGCTGACCACGTTTTAGCAGCTACAGTTGTAAAATCTAGCATCACGATTTCAGATAACAGTATCACACACACGAATTCTTCGCCTTCTCGTTGCAAAGCTGCGATCCCTCGTTGTATATTTCTGTTATAAATTTATCTAATTATTTCCAGTACCTCACGAGCTCGATTTTCTCGAGCTCTGAGGTTCTACCGTATAATTATGTCAGACACTTGCCCTATTCTGTATGGACATGAATATTTGTACATTGGCCATACGACTATCAGATTCACAGATTTTTCTAATCTGTTGCCAGACGACAGATAGGGGAGCAGATATATAGGCCTAATGCATTCGAACACTTCACAATGAGCTCTCTTAAACGATGAACACTGAAAAACATTAGAGTTTGAAGACGAAGTCTCAGTGGCGTAGCATGCAGGTACATGTTAGGCCAGGAGGGGGAGAGGCTCTTGCACTGGTATAAGTAATCCAGCATATAGCTGGAGTTCCTGGGGGCCGTCTAGGTGACTACAGTCACTCTCGGAAGGAGGGGGAAAGTGGGGTAGGAAAGTGACAGGACGCCTGTCCCAACCTCCGCCTTTGTAATCCATCTGACAAGCACTATATACTCATCTGATTTGATTTCATAAAAACTGCATTAGACTATACGTTTTGCATTTGCTCTATTGTTTGGCTCTCATATACCATTGTACAAAAGCTAAATAAAATGATTTGAACTGAACTGAACTGAACTGAACCCTTCATTGCTAACTATTCCCCAGTAGAACCCTTCGATCTCAAAACGCGTTCGCTCACTCAGGAAAGCTCGAATACTACTTGTAATGCTCCACTTCCCAAATCTCTAACTTGTCGAACCTAAATTTTACTCACTAACTCCAACACCTCACAGACTCGAAATAATGGGGCAGAAATTTGGGGCGGTCGAGAAATAGAGGGCTCGTTTCTTGATGCAAAAGGTCCTGGGTTCAAATCCGTGCTGGCGGTGGGTTTCTCCTTGAGTGTTTTTTTCGCGGTATTCGTAATGTCACCCACTCCCACCCCCTTCTCCGTCGGCGGGCCAAATTAGATTTTCAGATCTCGTCTCCGGTATACCATAACATAACTGTATCGAAAAAGGGACCTTTAAATCAAACACAGTGCCACCAAGACAGACATGCACGTGGTACATCAAGGAGACAGACAGGCAGACAGACAGACAGACAGACAGACAGACAGACAGACAGACAGACAGACAGGCAGGCAGGCAGGCAGGCAGGCAGACAGACAGACAGGCACGTAGTAAATAGAGGAGTGAGAGAGATAGACATTCAGACAGGCAGTCAGGCATGCAGGTAGGCAGACAGACACCAATCAACCAACCAACCAACCAACCAACCAACCAACCAACCAACCAACCAACCAAAAAGGCCATCCTCCATTTCATCATCAGAAGACAGGTCTACAACTACAAGCTGTGGCACACATGTTCTGCCGTCTCACGTGTCTAACTGATCGAAAACATGAGACCAAGCCGGGCTTCAATGATTCCTGCCGTACGGTTCGCCCGTTAATGCGTGGTGATAGATTGATTGGCTATTGATTTTATCGGTTATCGGATAGCCGGAAGGCAGCTTGGACTTTAAACTGTTTGGAAGTATGCCGAGGTCGCGTGAAGGTTTAGCAACGTCAAACAGGGGACAAATGAAGGGTGGAGGGTTTCTGAAACTGGGCAAGAGGTTGTAAACACCTCCGACATAGTAGGAAATTACATGCACGGGCTAACAGGCCTTCAATCTTATTTTGTTTTTGTTTCATTCAAAATGTAGTAACTGTTAAAAAAATACCTGCTTCAGGCTCTATTTTTCTTTCATGGAAATAACGAAGATAAACGTGGCCAATATTTAATCACACATAGCAAATTCATCTTTGTTGTATTCAATGTTATTTCGTGACGCTCATTCCACATTTACCTAAGTAGTTTTTTTTTTTATTAGGTTTTGAAAATCTAAGCGTTCTCAGCGCGTTGCTCTAAGCAAAACAATGAGGCAGATGTGGTTTAGCTTGTGAAACTGGGATAAAACAAGAAGTCAAAACTCTACATTTGTTTTAATGAAGATAAAGCGAATATCGTAATGATATAAAGAACTGAAATTACCGAAAAAAAAAACCAAACAAAACACAAACTTAGGCAAATGAGTGGGACGAGTTTTGTAACACCTAATGAACAGTTGGCATGGCCGTGTGCAAATAAGTCGTGCGCGTGCTAAATCGATGAGAGGTTCACTTAGCAAAGACAAATATATGCAGGTAATAAGGAGTGAAAGTGTAGGCACTCATGAAAAGTCCCATTATTTTGTCAGGTGAGTCCGTCAGAAAGCGATGTTGCCAAGTGGTTGGCTTAATATGTGTCAACTATACGCTGTGATCATGAAAGCAGATAATAAAAGGCGAGGAATTCACTTGAAAATTTGGAAGTAACGGTATTAGAATAATTGCAAAGCCTTAATGGTTACTTCACTTGACAAGAAATTCCAAGTGAACTTCTCACTGTTATCTTGAATGTGGTTATACATGAACATCAACATAATAAACATTGAGTGTGGAAAACCCACTAAACCGCAAATGCAGAATATATAATAAGAGAAAGTGAGACTAAATCTAAATACATGTATTAGCTAGTACACAAAAATACGATGAAGAAAGAAGAATAAAGAAAAGAGATCAAAAATACAGGCGCCTGATTATGGCTCGAACCTTAAACCTTCCAGATGTCGCTCGGGCGCGTTATCGACCAAACCATCACACAGATGGCAGAACATAATAAAACACAGCATTACATGCCAAGAGATAAATGCATTTATCAAATTTATAAAAGGCATTTAGACTATTTATTACCAATTAATACATTTCCAAAATGGCTTTTAGCGCTCCTGTTGATACTTTATTCTGTGTAATGCACAGTATGCTGGGGTACGCCCATCCCAACATTCCCCAACAATGTAATTCTCCTATCTAAAGAATCTGTGGTAATTGCAAGACATCTCTCCCTCTTCTTTTATCTTACTTTTCCTTTCGATGTCGAGCATATAAAGAGCGACTGTCAACAACAACAATATCAACAAAAACTACAGCAGCAGCAGCAGCAGCAGCAGCAGCAGCAGCAGCACCACAACCACCACCACCACCAACAACAACAACAGCAGCAGCAACAACGAAAAATACATTAATAGCGACAAAGCCAAAATAACAAAATCGACAATAACGTTGTGGAACCCAACATCACAACTTTCTTATCAACAGCAGCCACATCCACCATCTATCATACTGCTACAACTTCGCCTAGAACAACAACCTTATGTTCTTTACACATAATGCAGCAACGCTTCTTCGCACTATCATTTTCTCTTCCTTTGGCATTATAAATCAACGATAGAATTCTGGAAATTTTTACAGGATTTGATGAGGGTTTTTTTTTTTTGTTGTTGCCACGGAAATAAAAGTAGTTTTTGGCCTTATTTTTCAACAGAAAAAAAAAGGGGAGGAGGGCGTGGGAGAGGGGGTCATTGTCCAAATTTTTCCACTGTTAGCTTTCAAAGATGGACACCTCTCCTTCTGACTTGGTCCTAAATTCTGCCAGAAAAGTTTGAACCGGATGCTTTCTAGACATTTCTAGACATTCTATTACATATTTCCATATCTTAACATTGGCTAGCAGGACCCAAAAAGAAGGGAAAGCGTATGAATAGGGTCTGTCACAACCAGTGATGTCGGGCTCAAAACCTGGAGGGCTTTTCAACCAGGGAAGCAACTCCACAAATACTTCTTGTATAAGAATTGCTCGACTTGCTTCCCTTTAAGTATGAAGACGCTAATGTTGGCTGTATTAGGTTTTACACCTCTCATTAAAGCTGTTCGTTGTTTCTCTGATGATAAGACAAACTACAATATCTGTGCAACCAGGTCTCTTCTATACCTATTCAATTACTTATTGCAATCCCCACAGGCCAGCCTAATAAAACTACACGCGTGCTAATCGCTTTTATGCGAGTCAAATCTCGTGCCCATTCCTTGACCTGCTGTGACTGCATCCCCCCTGTTTTCCTCGCTCGCTTTCTCTCGGTGACGTCATAGGTCCACAGCTACGCCTGGCTTGCTTTGTTTGCCTTTGGTTCGGAGTGGAAGACACTGAGATTTGTGTATCATTCGTCGTGTGTGTGTTGTTTTTTTTTTGTCCCACTCCTTTTGGATTTGGCGCCGGTGCCACATGCTAAAGTGTCCCCCCATATCTGTGTCCGGGGAGACATGCTGGCATGACCCCCGGACAACTTAGCATATGCTAGATTGTCCCCCCGGACAAGATAGCATATGCCAAAGTGTCCCCTCTTATGCCAAAATGTCTCCCTCGGACAATCTGACATGGGGAGACAAACTAGCATACGTTAGTCGCATGCTAGAATGTCCCCCATGCCAGGCTGTCCCCCCATACTATTTACTTCTGCATCTGGTTTTTTTTTTTTCCAATGACATACTATCGCATTTTAATGTCGTATCTGACATATAAATCAGTCAATCTTGTTCTACAAAAATACAAAGAGATCTAAGCCTAATATCAGAATCATGTTGGTGCCTGCGAGCCAAATGAGGGTTGGTGTCGGTCTTAGGCAAAAACTCGGTGCAGATACACCATATTGAAGTGAAGGTAATCATTGGTGCGTTCCTGCTTGCCTGGACGGGGAAGTTGTCTGCACAGACTCTTTGTATGAAACAATGTCCCCCGATCAACTCTCACAATGCAAGAAGATCTATGGTACCGGTCCAGATGACGAAGTTGTGGTGAAACTTCTCACCACTCAAAAGCAAGTTGGGGGTAATAACTGTGGCTTGTTTGCAATCGTTTTTGCAGTTTGCAACAGAGATCGCATTCAACGAAGGGAAAAGGCTGGAGACAATTACGTTTGATCAGAGACTATTAAGAAGTCACTTCGAGAAGTGCAAGAGGGAAAAGATGATTTCTCAGTTCCCAGAAATGTAAAGTGTTTGCTGCACTAAACATGAATGTTTAAATTTAAACTTCACTCATTTTGATTTAGATTATAAGAGTTGTCCGCGGTGAAATGTCTGAAATTAGGTGCAAAATGTTACGCAAACCTGATTGATTCTTTTTATCGAATTATGAGAAATCCAAGAACCTAACCTAGGACAGGATGATCTCTTGTTTTCCAGATCTGAAAAGTTTACGATAATAGTATTGTTTGTGCTGAACACTATAAAGCTATTTCATGTTGGTATATGGGGTGTGAATTGTCTGGACAGGGTTTCCATGATTAAACGTATGATGGCTTTTGAAAGTCATAATTCCTTTCGGTTAAGAGAGAAATATCAATGCTCATTTGATTTCCATTTCAGAAATCTTCTAGAGGAGAAATAGCATGATGATAATTTTAGTTTAACTACTGATTCTTTTTTAAATGATGATAAACTTTCTATAATTTGGGTGGTGACCTCTTACAACATGCTCCTTCCAAAATCACCACGCGCATTCAACGCATGTGATTATTATTCTACTTTCTGTATTAGATCTATATTGTTTTAGGTTACGTTATTCCATTCTTCCTGCTCCTCACCCTCCGCCTTTCTTGCGGCTTCCTCCCTTTACTGATACAAGCACAACTTACATTTTGTTTGAAGTGAACTGTCTGCGGCGTTACAAATTCCGTGTCAAGATCGATGTATACAATATATCAAAAATTCTGAATTAAATTCTTTGAGAGTTTACAGTTTTACTTCGTATATTTCAAATGTTGCAAGTGTGATAAACTTTCTATACATGCCGTACCTATTTGCCCTGTAATTTTAATAATTTCTCAATAAAACTGCAATATCGTCCCACCTGGAAATCACACTAAATGCAATCCTTCTGCAGAATGGAGCTTTCGTAATTTTTGTTTGCATGTATAGTACAGGTAAAGTGATGCTTTATTTTCATATCGAATTCAAAAGACAATAAAGTCATCTGCAGACTCTGTCTTAAATAAACAGACGCGAGGATTTGTACTCAATTTCATGCAATAAAAAACAAGCCTAATATGACGAGAGATAAAGATCTATACATTAAATACCATTTAAAATTGCTGAATGTTAAAATCTGCGAAAGGTTTGTATCCCCCCCCCCTCCCAAAAAAAAAAAGTATTAAAAAAAAATCAGTGAAAACAATACAACCCAGTGATGATACACCAACATCTCATCATGATGTATGATTTCTGAGGGTTGTAATCAAAGTTATAATCATCGTATCTCTATGGACGTGTATCACGGATAATGATTACCGCTATTTCTTTCGCGAGCGTTTTACATTCGTGAATGGGAGTAGAAAGGTACTGTATAAAGGATGGAAGGTGGAAATATAGTGGCAGAGAGTGGTTGTGTAAAAAAAAAAGGGGACACAATCTCATTTAGTTCCTATTTTGCCATTTATTCTGTATAGTTAATCGGGGGGACAGTATAGCATGGAGGGGGACAGTTTAGCATATGCCAGAGTGTCCCCCCGGACACCCTAGCATGGGGGACAATCTAGCATGTCACAGGCCGGCGTTGGCTATTTATTTCTTACCGGGGGAGGGTGGGGGGAGGCAGATGTTCCGTCTTTCGTCGTAGTTAGCTTTGGATTTGTTGTTATGTCCCCTTCCTCCTCTATGCCCTTTGTGTCT
>JAWQUT010000049.1:2868444-2884754 GCA_033807755.1 Ellobium chinense | reverse complement strand
GATGGAGATACAGTAGTTAGGGAGGTGAAGTAACAGCAGTGAGGAAGAGGAGAGCTAGAAGTTTGAGGAACAAAATTTTAAGAGATGGAGGGAGAATGGTGTGGAAGATGGAGGGATAACAGGGGGAAGGAGTGTAGATGGACAACAGTCTAGGAGGTGGAAAATAACAGTTTAAGAGGTGGAGGGAGACCAGTCTGGAAAATGGAAGGACAAAACTCGGGGNGGGGGGGGGGTGGAGGGACAACAATCTAGGAGGTAGAGGAACAATAGTCTAGGAGATGGAGGGACAATACTTTAAGAGATGGAGAGAGACTGGTCTGAAAGATTGAGGGATAATCTAGGGGTGGCCGGGGAGTGGGTGGACAACAACTTAGGGGAAACAGTTTAAGAGATGGCAGGAGCATTGTCTAGAAGGACAATAATCTTGTTTTTTGAGGGGGGGAAGGACAACAATCTACTAGGTAGAGGGATTGTAGTTTGAGAGATGGAGGGAGAACAGCCTGGGAGATTAAGGGACATCAGTTTAGGAGGTCTACAACAATCTAGGAGGTTGAAGGACAACCATTTAAGATACAGAGGGACACTGGTCTAGGAGGTAGAGGGACAACAATCTAGGAGGTAGAAGGACAATAGTCTAGGAAGTGGAAAGACAAAAGTTTAAGAAATGAAGGGACCTCAGTTTAAGAGACAGAGACAACAGTCTGGGATTTAGAGGACAACAGCCTGGGAATAGCAGAGGAGGTAACACTCACAGCAATGTAAATGATAGACGGGCATCTTCTATGGTAAAGAGCTTCCGATGCCTGTGAAGTCATAAGGGAAAATATGCAGAGGCATTAAGGCTAGAAGGGCAGGAAGATGATATTCATAGAAGAGAAAAAGCAGGGAAAACACATGTGATAATGTGCGCTTACCTGTCTGTGGCAGAATCACTAACTTTCCCTCGCCAGGAGTTCCTCGGATGATATTGGCTCTTGCTGCATTAAGACACAGTACACTACATCTGGTATCACTGCATGGTTGTGCTGTGTGGGGAGCAATACAAAAACCAAAATGTGAGCCCAAGTTAGAGCAGATTTCGGAAATTTTACATGGACAATGGTATTGTTATGACATTCCTGACCTCTCTTCCAATGCATAATTTCTTATACACGCACGTCTAACATGTTGTAATGCTCTTGCCCTTACAAGATTATCACTGTCTCATCACTGACAGAACGTAGAATTTTTGCTGCAAATTACAACTGAGGAAGTTGGGTAAAAATATGAATACATGTAGAATCCGAACAGTCACACAAGTGTACTAAGTATAATGCGGATGTGCCAAGGATTTAAGACTACCTATTAGCCAACTGACAGATGATGTCTCAGTGATGACCATTTTCGAACGAGAAAAACACTGTTAATATCGCACCACTCCCGATACAACCACTGCATTACCATCATCACTGTCATTATGCTTATCACTGATAAAAAAAAACCCTCATTAAACAATAAAAAAATGTAAAAAGCATGAGAAGAGAAAGAGAGGCTAAGTTAAATAAATGCCTAAATAAATACATCAAACAATACATGAACAAATGAAGAGGAAAGGAGAATAAAGAATTATCATCATCATCATCATCACGTCATCATGTCTTGAAAAAGTGCTCAGACAGGAAACACCACACACACTGACGATTCTTATAAATAAATTTATTCTATAATATTCAACAGTTTTGTGTTCAATTTGGGCAGAACCACATTTAATTTCAATGACATCATCATCATTAACATCATGATCATTTTTTAGAAAATTTTGTGTCATACCTGGGCAAAATCATAATTATGTAGTTTCATTATCATTATTAAATATTATCGCCCCACTACTGTCATTGTGGCCCCCCAGATCCTTTCTAACGTTGTTCAATGTATAAGGATTTAGACAGGAAGAAAATGGAAGAGTGAATGAGTGCATGGCCAAATACTTTATTATGGTGAACTTACCGCGTTAAAACCCATAGTACACTTCGCACAGCTGATATTGGAAGAGATGTGTCCCACTGATACACTGATACTGATGTCCCCTGACCAGAACCTGAAGTTACTTCTGAACAGTCCAACCTCAGAAGTGACAGTCGAGGCCTCAGTTGCTGCAGACGAAGCAAGGAGACTTTTATGAAGGGTCCTGGCACCTATTACTAGGCCAAATCACTGATTGTGTATAGTTCTATGTATCGGATGATATAGATTTTTTTCNGGGGGGGGGGGTGCCAGCCAATGTCAAGATGTAGAAATTTATGAAAAATGACTTGTGATTTAGAGAAAGCATCTAATTTTAACGTTCTGGCGCAATATGAGTCTTATAAATATAAAAAAATAGTGTGTTAGGCCTATGTAATAACGCGCGGTCAAAACCAGCCTAATGAAAAATTGGGGACCCAGTCAGAAGGAGAGATGACCATGTCTTTTTTAAAGAGATTTGTAAACAGTTTTGGGCGTTGACTCCCTTTCCCTCCACTATTTTCTTCCCCTTAAACTATCGGTCAATGGAAGTATTTTTACCTCCATGGGCAAAAAATCCGAGGTCGCGGCAGAATTTCTAGAATTGCACATTTCATCCATAATATGGTCGAAAGGAGGAAAGCAAAAGGAGTTAGTTACCTGAAGTAGCTGCCTGTTGTTTTCGGCTGGTCTTTTAGTTTCTCCTGCCTGTTGGCTTCTCCAGCACTGTGTCACTCTTGACTCCTCTGCACGCAGTCTGTCGCTAGGTGTCCCGGTCTTCAGGAATTGCTTCTTAGTCGAATTTCCCATTGTAGACATCCTTGAAACTGCAAATGGAATTTTCTGCTAATGTGGTGATGTGATCAGCTGGCCGTAAAGGATGTCCTTGGAATTACAATCATACTGCACAGAGAATAGATCTATGTTTAATAAGGAGTATCCTCTGCAGTACCCCTCCAAAACACAAACAAGCAAAACACTTTTTATTTATTCCGAAGTAGTGTCAAAAGCTCAAATCTTATATTGCTGAAATGTTAAACTTGTTAGCAGATATCTACCAATGCTGCAAATTTAGTTAGATAGGTACTATTTAGGTGATCATGTAACAACTGAAAAATTAAAAGCATATATCTTCCAGTAACACGTCTCCGGCACATCACTTTTTGACGTGTCTTTTTCTTCTAAACTGTGAATAAAGTAAACTACCTAGATCAATGAAACTTGCAGCAATTATAAATTATTTCTACCCGATAATGTGCTGAAAAGTTAGGACATTGAGGGAAAACAGGTTAAGAGATGGGAGGAGAACAGTCTGAGAAAGTAAGGAACTTCAGTCTAGGAGGTAAAGGAGCAACAGTCTAGGAGGTGAGGAACAACCATTTAAAAGACGGAAGGACAACAGTTTAGGATGAAGAGGAACAGCAGCCTAAAGGAGCAGAAGAGGCAACACTTACAGCAATATAAGTGGTAGATGAACATCTTCCATGGCGAAGAGTTTCAGGTGCCTGTGAAGTTACATGGAGAAATATGCAGAAGAATAAAGAATATAAGAGAAGGAAGATGATATTCATGTAAGAGAAGCAGCAGGAAAAATACTTGTAATAATGCATGCCTACCAGTTTGCGGCAGATCCGATAACTTTCCCTCTCCAGGACGTTCTCAAGAGTTCCTCACATGATATTGGCTTGTGCTCCATTAGGAAACAGTACATTCCATCTGGTACCATAGCAAAGCTGTGCTGTAGGAGGAACAATACAAAGGTAACAGTGAGAGCCCGAAGTAGCGCAGGTTTCGGAAGATTTACATGGACATTGGTGACTTCCAGTGCATAATTTCTGTTGTTATAATGTTTTCACCATTACCAGATTATCGCTAGTCTCATCACTGACAATTAGAACATATAATTTTTGTTGCAAGTAACAACTGAGGGATATTGGTAAAGATTAGAATACGTGTATTTACGTACGTTCATAAGTATACTGAGTATGCTGTGCCAGGAACGTAAACTAACTACTAACCAGTCAACAGATGTGCTCCATACCTTTAGAAAGTAGTCAGTATTTCCGTGATGACCATTCAAGGACAAAATGCACACCATCAATACTTCATCGCTCCCGATACAACTATTGCATTATCATCATCACTGTCATTATTGTTATCACTGACTGATAAAGAAACCCACTAAACCATAACAAAAAATGAAAAAAAGAATATGAAGAGAACGAGAGGCTGAGTTAAGTCAAGGCTAAAATAAATACACCAGACAATATATCAAGACAAGAATTATCACCATTATCATCGTCATCACCACCACCACCTGTCATTGTGGCCCTGTTCAGTTGTCCGGAATCTTTCTTATGTTGAGAAAGACAGACAGGAAAAAGAAGGAAGAGCGAATGAGTGCGTGGCCAAATATATATTATTATAGCAAGCTTACCATTACAGAACCCCTCGTATATTTTGTTCAACTGATACTGGAAGAGCTATGTCTCAGTGATGCACTGATGCTGATGTCTCCTGACCGGAACCTGAAGTATAGTGTGGCTGAACCTTTGGGCTGAACATTCCGATCGCGGACGTGGCAGTCAAGGTCCTAGTTGATGCAGACGAAGGAAGGAGACTGATAAAAGTTCCTGGCACCTATTAATACGTAAATTCATTCCATGTGTACAATCCTACTTATCCACTAGTTTAATAAAATCCCCCTTTTGAGGGCCCTGTCAGCCAATTTCAAGGTGTAGAAATATGTATAGAGACCTGTAAACTATACAAAGCATCCAATTTTTAAGTTCAGGTACACATTGGGCCATGTAAATATAAAAATATAGTGTGTTAGGCCCATGTATAAGCACGCGTCTAAAACCAGCCTAGCCTAAATCTTAGGACCAAGTCAGAAAGACAGGCGACTATTTTGGAAAAAGGTGTGTGATACATATACGAGTGGGTGTTGACCTCTCTTTTTCTTATTTTAAGACATCAAGCAACAGGAGTACTTTAACCTTCATGGGAAATAATATTCCAAAATCACAGCAGAATTTGTAGAATAAATAACACTTTTCATTTATATTGCCCAAAAAAGAAAACAATAGGAGCCAATTACCTAAGTAGCTACCTGATGCTTTCGGTTGGTCTGTCTCTCGTGCCGTTTAGCTTCCCTAACACTGTGTCACTCTGACTCTTCTGCACGCAGTCTGCCGACAGGTGTCGCGGTCCTCAGCGATTGCTTCTCAGTCGAATTTCGCATTTGCAAACATCCTTGAATCTGCCTGTGGGATGTTCTGTATGTGGGACGATGCGCGAGTGTGGTACCGGTAACCAGCTGTTCGTTAGAGGATGTTCTTAGGGTTACAATCATCCTGCATAGAGGATAGACCTATGTTTAATATGTTTATTTAGTTGATATGTTTAATAAGTTTATTTAGGTGATATGTTTAATATGTTTATTTAGGTGATTATGTTACAACCGAAAAACAAAGCATACAGATCTTCCTTAACAAGGCTCCTGCATATCACTTTTTGATTTTTTTTTTTTTTTACTTATGACTAAATTTTACCACCTTGATCGATTAAAGTTTTAGCAATTATAGATTATTTCTGCCCGTACATGTGCTTAACATTTAGGAGATCTAAGAGAGCCAACTTAAGAGATAGAGGGAAAACAGTCTGAAAAATTAAGGGATAGCATTTGAAGAGGTGAAAGGTGCAAACAGTCTAGGAGGTCGAAGGGCAACATTTTAAAAGATGGAAAGACAACATTTTAAAAGATGGAAGGACAACCATCAAGGATGTAGAGGAACAGCAGCCTGAGAGTCGCAGAACAGACATTAACCACATCAATATAAGTGGTAAACGAACATCTTCCATGGCAAAGAGCTTTTGATGTGACGTTAAATGGGGAAATGTGCAGTGGGATGAAGGATAGAAGGGTAGAAAGATGATATTCATGGAAGAGGAACAGAAGGAGTAATACATGTAAATAATAATGTGTGCTTACCCATTTGCAGTAGATCCGTTTAACTTTCCCTCGATAGGACTTTCTCAAGAGTTTCTCAAATGAGCTTGGCCCGTGCTGCATTAGGAAATAGTACATTCCATCTATATATGGCTCTGCTGTGTGGAGAACAATACGTAGGTTACAATGTGAGCCCGAAGTAGCGCAGGTTTAAAAAAAAAAAGTGCATGGATAATGGTAATGTTATGATATATTTGATAATAGCATTACTTTTTAAAACATGCATGGTGCTGTTGTAATGTTCTTACAGTTACATGATTCTCATCACTGGCAATTACAACATACGAGTTTTGCAACAACCGAGGGAGTTAGGTAAAGATTAGCATGTATATTTCGAACGTTCATAAGTGTACTTAGTATGCTGTAGACGTGATAAGAACTTAGACTAATTATTAGCCATTAGAAAGTATCAAGTAATTCAGTGATGACCATTTATTAACAAAGGCACAAAAACAATTGCATTATCATCATCACTATCACTTGTTATAGTTATTTGATAAAGAAATCCACTAAGCACAAAAATGCAAAGAGCATGAGAAGAGAAAGTGAGCCCATGATAGATAAATGATTAAATAAATACATCAGGCAGTACAGAAAGAAATCATAGATGAAAGGAGAATAAAGAAACATCATCATCATCATCATCACCACCACAACCACCAGCACTGTCATTGTGGCCCTGTCCGGATCCTTTCTGATCTCATTCAATGTATAAAACTTGAGACAGGAAGTAGAGAGAAGCGTTTACCTTTTCAGAACCCATTATGTATTTTGCACAGCTGATACTGGAAGAACTGTGTCCCTATGATGCTGATATTCCCTGACCAGAACCTGAAGTTATAGCATCTGATGTGGCCGAACAGTCCGACCATGGAAGTGACAGTCGAGGCCCTATAGTTGATACAGAGGAAGCGAGGAGACTCTGATGAAGGTTCCTGGCACCTATTAATAAGCTATTTCACTCCTTGTGTACAATCCTAGTTATCCACTAATATAAAATCATCTTTTTAGGGCGCCCTGCCAGCCAATGTCAGGGTGTAGAGATATGTAAAAAAAGATATTTAGATACAGCATCCGGTGTTAAAGTCCAGGAACAATTTGAGCCTATAAATATAAACAAAGTGTGTTAGGCCTGTGTATCAGCACGCGGTCAAAACCAGCCTAAAGAAAAGTAGGGACCATGTCAGAAGCAGAGGTACCATTTTTGAAAGAGATTTATGATAAAGTTTGGGCACTGGCCTCCCTTTCTCTTCCCCTTAAAAGATCGGGCAATAAAAATACTTAAAATCTCCGTGGTAAAATATTCCGAAATCACAGTAGAATTTGTAGAATGAATAAACGCTCTTCATTTAGAGGGCCTGAAGAAGAAAACAATATGAGCCAGTTACCTAAAATAGCTACTTGTTGTTTTCAGCTATCTTTTGTCTCTCGTGCCTGTTGAATTATCTTTCATTGTGCCACTCTGACTCCTCTGCACGCAGTCTGTCGCTAGGTGTCGGGGTCTTCAGAAATTGCTTCTTAGTCGAACTTCCCATTGTAGACATCCTTAAAGCTGCGAGTGGGATGTTCAGCGAGCGTGGCGCTGATGACCAATTGGTTGTAAAGGATTTCCTTGGGTTGACAATCATCCTGCATAGGGGATAGATCTATGTTGATATGGTGTATGCTCATCAATACCTCCTTCGAACACATGCAAACGAACGACTTTACTTATTCCAAAGTAAAACCAAAAGCTCAAATCTTATGCTCCTGAAATACTAAATTCATCAACAGATGTCTGCTAACGCTGCAAATTTCAACGATTTAGGTGCTTTGATTGTGTTACAACTTAAAAATTGAAATCATACGTCTTCCAATAACACGGCCCTGGCAACTGACTTTTTGACGTTTTTTTTTTTTTTCACTTGTGACTAAAGTATAGTACCTAGTTCGATGAAAATTTCAGCAATTATAGATTTGTTCAGTCTGTTGATGTGCTTAATATTTAGGAGGTTGAGAGAAAACAGTCTAAGAGATGGAGGGAGAATAGTCTGAGAAATTCAGGAATATCAGTCTGGGAGGTAAAGGGGCAACAGTCTAGGATGTAGAGGAACAGCAGCCCGAGAGCAGCAGAAAAGACAACACTCACAGTAATTTAAGCGGTAACAAGACATCTTCCATTGCAAAGAGTTTTCAATGCCAATGAAGTTACAAGATGGGAAATGAGAAGTGGAATGAAGGATAGAAGGATAATGTGCGCTTACCCATTTGCGGCAGATCCACTAACTTTCCCTTGCCGGGACTTTCTCAAGACTTCTTCCAATGAAACTGGCTCGTGCTGCATCAGGTAACAGTGTATTCCACCGGGTACCTGTGCATGGCTCTGTTGTGTAAGGAAGTAATACAAAGATCACAACGTAAGACCTAAATGTAGAGCAGATTTTGAAAGATTTGCCTGGATAATAGTAATTGTTAGAACATCTGTTTTTCCAGTCCATAATTCATATAAAGACATGTAGTCTAGATGGTGTAATGTTCTCGTCATTAAAAGATTCTTACCCATATCTCATCACTGACAATTACAAAATACGATTTTTGCTACAGCTAACAACCGAGGGAGTCGGGTAAAGATCCGAATAAATATATATTCCGAAAACTAATAAGTGTGCCAAGGATGCTACGGATATTCTAAGAACCGAGACCAACTACACAGCCAGTTTACAGATGTACTGAGCGCCATTAGAAAATATCTGGTATTTCCATGATCAAAGGCACACGAACAAAAGGCACACCGTCAATGTTCCATTGATCCCCGACATAATCATTGCATTACCATCATCACTATCATTATTGTATCATTGACTGACAAAGAAACCCACTTAACAAAAGAAAAAACATTGCAAAAAGCTTGAGAAGAGAAAGGGAGGCTAAGATAAATAAATGCTTAAATAAATAATCAGAAAGTACATGAAGAAAGAGAAGAAAGACAGCATCATCGTCTTCATCATCATCATCATGCATATTTCAAACTGCTATAAAAACAGCAAAAGTGAACTAAAAATAGAGGGATACGAAAACTAGGCATTAAAGTTTTCGTATGCCTTTACATTTAGTTTACTTCTGCGGTTTTTATGTGCAGTTTGAAGTACTTTTTATATACATCGTTATATGAATTACTTCGAGTATTCATAGGATTTCGCACTTATTTGAAATTTTCATTACTCATTTCCTTTCGCATCAATTTATTCTTACTGGGGCGCAGGTCTCAGGGCATTTATTATACATCATCATTATCATCATGGCCACCACCACTGTCATTGTGGCCCTGTCTTGGTTGTACGGATCTGGCTGTAATGGCAGTCAGAGTTCAAAGTTGTGAGAGGAAGAGGAGGAAAGATTGAATGTGAAAGTGGCCGCATTTACAAGCATTAATGTGGCAAACGTACCGTTTAGAATTTTTGCATACTTTGTACAGTTGACACTGGAATGGCTGTGTTCCCCTGACCCGCTGATGTTGATGCCCCTGATCAGCATCTGAAGTTACAACTTCTGGTGTGGCTGAACGTTCCGACCGCGGATGTGACAGTCGACGCTCCAGTTGGTGCAGAGGAAGCAGGGAGACTTTGAAGAAAGTTCTTGTCACCTATTGATAGGTCAAATCACTGATTGCGTACAGTCAAATCACTGATTGCGTACAATCCTATTTATCAGCTACTATATAAAATCACCCTTTTGGGGGGGCACTGCCAGCCAGGATCAGGCTGTAGAATGGTGGAAAAATACCTGTAATCTAGATAATGCATACAATCTTAAAGTTCAGGTACACGTTTAGGCTTATAAAATAATATGAAAGCAAAAAAAAATTTCGGCCTATGTATTAACACGCTATCAAAACCAGCCTAATGAAAAAAATTGGGACCAAGTCAGAAGGACAGGTGACTGACTATTTTTGAAAGAGATTTGGGGACAATTTGGGACGTTGACATTTCTTTCCCCTCCACACCCCTCCCCCACATTTCTTCCCCTTAAAAAGACCGGGCAATGGAAGTATTTTTATTTTAACATTCATTGGCAAAAATAAAAATAAATCACAGTAGAATTTGTAGAACAGCACTTCATTCGTAGGGCAGAAAGAAGAAAAACAAGAAGAGTCAGTTACCTGAAGTAGATGTCCGTTGCTTTAGGTGGGTCTTTCTGTTTCTCATTCCTGCTGGCTTCACTTTCACTGTCTCACTCTCGACTCCTCTGCACGCAGTCTGCCACCAAGTGTCACCGTCTTCAGGAACTGCTTCTTAGTCGAATTTCGCGTTTGCAGGCACCCTTGAAACCGCGTGTGGGATGTTCTGTGAGTGTAGTACCGGTGGTCAGCTGGTCGTAAAGGATGTCCTTGGGGTTACAGTCATCCTGCATAGAGGATAGATCTATGTTTGAATATGGAGTGTGCTCTTCACGACCTCATCTAAAATACAACCTATAAGCTTTTCGTAGTTCAAAGTAATTTTACAATTAATCTTATGCTGTTGAAATGTTAACATATTTATCAGATGTCTGCTAATGCTGCAAATGTCAGTTAATTAGGTGCTATGATTATGTTACAACTAAAAAAAATTGAAAGCATACTCCTTCCTACAACACGTCACGTCACTTTTTGACTTATGTTTATTTACAAAATTTCACTCGTTCCGGTAACATGCTCTTTAGCCCAGTGGATTATCACTTTGACTCAAAATCTCAAGAAAAACTTAACTTCACATGAACCAGTCTATGAATAATGTCCTTATATTTTAGATGGATGAGAGAAGTATATTGTTAGGCTTTGTCGTAAAAGAAAATTTAACGGTCTGCTGTCTTTCCAGCCAATTACAGTGTCCAGAAATGTTATATAAAATTTTCTTTAATTCTTGAACTTACTGGACTGTGAGTTAAAAGTTTTTTGGTCATCCTCTATCTGAATTATGAGAACAGCTCAACTTAACCCTGACGTCCATTGTAAATACTAATAGACAACAGAAAAAAAACTTCTACGGCTGTATTTATCATCGGCATTTTAACTTTTGCAGGAGAAAACGTGTACAGATGTTAAGTTTTAAATGCTGAGACTCATATTGATGAATGGAATCATAAGGGTGTGAATGGAATCCTTGTACCAGGATACTCTTCGATATTTGCTCGCTTGCTCCCCAAGTTGTGTCACACTGTTTCTTCTCATGTCTTTCTCCTTATGTCTTTCTTACTTCCTTGTGTCGCTGCTGCATCAAGATGATCTGTTCGCGTGAGCTTCTTGTCAAAAGTAGCTCCTAGATATGTAGGTTGATCATCCGTCCCGAAAGGCGTGCGTCCAAATCCAAATATAGATGGGATGCCTGCACTCTGTTTTAAAAGTATGTTGAGCGTCGTTGTTGACTTCTCTGTTAATGATAAGGCTCCATGTCTCTGTCCAAGTGCCGAGTCCTCAGTTGCTCTTTGCATATACACTAAACATGTATTTGTTTGAGCCTGCAAGTTACATATGCACATATTGTTGCTCGTATTTCTCTTGCCAGGACTTAGATCAGATCTCTTATAAAAATCAGGAAGATACTGGTGGGTAACTTTATCGGACTCTCTTTCTCGATTCAATTGCATCCAATGATGCAATGGCACAGAAAGTACATCTCTATGCAGTTTGCCGTTTTTTGATGGTGTATAGCGTGTTCCATATGTCAGGCTGAGGGGGTAGATACGCCTTTTCTAGGTCTGCTATTTTGTTGCATTCAAAGAGATGGTGGACAAGTTTCACTCCTATCTGAGCACAGATGACAGATAACGGATATTTCTTTTTTGATTCTGTTCAGAAGTTGTCCCCTAGACTTGTCCTTGTGGAACACCTATGCCACATACGAACTTCCATCTTTCCTTTGCTGGTTCATCATAACTCTTGTCCATCTGTTATTTATATATGACGTGATCCATTAAAACATGTTTCCATTGATGTCACTTTGTTAAGTGTTGTTAAACTTAGGATTCTCGAAGCACACAGCATAATAATTTATGTTGTTTGGTTTGGGAGGCCTTCTCAGTTGCCAAAGACAGAAAAGTAGCTTGATTCTCTGTGTTGTAGCATTGCATGAAGACTGCCATATGTGGATGTAGGATTTCCTCTGTCTCCTCGCATCATTTCCGTGCCTTTTGTTTTATATTTGCCTTGTTTCAGTGTTTGGGACTATGGCAGAGGAAAGAGTAGAGCTGGGGGAAGACGGGAGTGGAATTAAGAGAAATAGGAAGAAGATGAAGTGAATGAGCACGAGGAGGGGGAGAGAACAGCTGAAATATGTAGTGGTGGAATCAGCGAAGGATACGGTTGGAAAGAGGGTTTGAAGAGTGAAAGAGAAGATGGTTGGAAGCAGTGGGATGGGAAGGATGGAATGGTAGGATGGTTGGAAGGATGAGATAGGATGATGGAAGATGGGATGGATGGAAGGTGGGATGAGATGGATGGAAGGTGGGATGAGATGGATGGAAAGTGGGCATGGAATTGGCGGAAAAAGTGGGACGGGTGGATGAAAAGGGTCAGATGACGGGATGGATGAAAAGGGTGGGATGGGTTGGATGGACGGAAAGGGATGGGATGGATGGAAGGTGGGTTGAGATGGATGGAAGGGTTGGATGGAATGGATGGAGAGGTGGGGTGGGTGGGATGGAAAAGTGGGATGGGATGGATGGATGGAAGGAGTGGGATGGGGTAGAGGGACGGAGTGGGATGGTATATATGGAAGAAGGATGGGATGGGATGGATGGAAGGAATGGGATGGGGTGGGGTGGATGGAAAGATGAGATGGGATGGACGGACTGAGTGGGATGGGATAGAGGGAAGGTGGCATGAGATAGATGGAAGGGTGGAAGGGATGGATGGATGGAAGAGTCGATGGGACGTATGAAAGGAGTTGGATGGTATGGATGGGAGAGTGGGAAGGTATGGATGGAGAAGTGGGATGGGTGGATGGAAAAGTGGGGTGGGATGGGATGGATGGATGGAAGGAGTGGGATGGGGTAGAGGGAAGGAGTGGTATGGCATGAATGGAAGTAGTGGGAAGATATGTATGGAAAAGTGGGATGGGATGGGATTGGTGGAAGGAGTGGGATGGGGTGGATGGAAAGTGGGATAGGATTGATGGAATGAGTGGGGTGGGATAAAGGGAACATGGGATGAGATAGACGGAAGGGTGAAATGGATGGAAGGAGCGGGATCGGGTGAAATGGATGGAAGGAGCGGGATCGGATGGATGGATGGAAGGAGTGGGGTGCAAAATATGGAAAAAGTAGGATGGGATGGATGGAAAGAGTGGGGTGGAATGGGATGCCGTAGTAGTGGGGCGAGTGGAATGAGATGGGAGGGTGGAATGGATAGGATGGGAATGGATGGGGGAGACGAGATAGACGTAGAGTCATTCACACAGACTTACAGACAATGAGTCTGACAGACTAGCCAGCTGACTGGGAATCAGGACCAACATACTCTCAGCCCCATGACCGGAAATGCAGCTCATCTACCCCATCACAACACCTAACCTTCAGAAAGAGCGAGTGGACACCCAGCCCATCAAGCCCATACTACCCTTATAGGTGATATCCTGCCAGACCGTCCCCACTCCGCCGTGTGAGGGCCTCGGACACAACAGGCTGGACCAAACCTGGAACACTCTCCAGGTAATCTCCATGTCTGTGCTCCGCACAATGCTGACGGCAAACTTCAAGTGAATGATATCAGATTGGTGAGAGTTCTCGACCATACGACATGATTTCTAACTATACGCATATGGTCCGATGAAAAAATGCGTATTAGATCTATGCATGTGGCTGGAATAGGGAGACAAATTAGACAAATGGCTTGATTTATTTTTGTGGTGGCCACTGGCCAGACCTGACTTCAAAGTCTGGGATTATGAGACACGATATGACGTATAGAAAAGTATGTACAACAAAATGGTTCCGACTAATCCCTGTGACAACTGCTTCAGCAGCATGTTCAGCGGAGGAAAGCAGTGTTGGAATTCCTGCTGCAAATGGCAAGCACTCCAACATGATAGTGGCAATATTCTGAGATGGCCCGACAATACGTTATTACCCGTTAATACGATACAAGACACATTGTACCCTAGAGATATCTCTATAGCTTTCAAACTTCCTGCTGGTTTTCGGTGCTCAGCTTTTAATATTGTCTTTGTTCTGAGATCATATTACAGTGCGCAGCTTTTCTCATACCCCAGGTGCCGGAACATTGTCCAACAGCACAGAGTATGGATGATTTGATTATACTGAGCACCGTCATCACTTTTATGGTGCTTAGAAAATAAGAGTAATGCTCTGAGATTATCAGAGTGCACAAATATTTTCTCTTATGCTAGTTACAGAGACACTGTCCAATAGCATAGAGAGTGGATGACTGATTATACTTAGCACTGTCATCAGAGATGTGAGGTTTGGCTACTCGTGTACTTACGGTATACATTCTTTTATTGCGCGATTATCTAATTTTCGCCAATGTCGCGAGAAGAGCTTTACTGTAGCAAGTTTTTTTTTATCAAAACAAGATTGTCAAATATATGTCCTATCCGCAATCATGTGGTGTCACCTCGGATTACTCTAGATGTGTTTTTTCATATCGACGAAAGAAAACCGTCATGAGGGGTTTGCCAAAATTGGATCCCTGCGAGCAGCCATTTCCGACTTCTCTGAAAATTAGATCCCACCGACAAAACAAAACAAAAAATCAACCAACAAAACATCCTTACAGTACTTGAAACAGTAGAGTATAACCTGCAAGGTTAAGGTCTACAAAAAGTCTCTGATCAAATTAGGCATAGTGCGTACTAAACAGGAACCAATGCACTTAAAATCTTTACTATGCACAACTTTTCTCATACGCCAGTTGCCGAAACATCGTCCAACAGCACAGAGCACGGATGGTTGGTTATATTGTGCAATATTTTGTCGCTCAAGGGTCATAATCAAAACAAGCTGCCAGTACAACCGACATCATCTATAAGCACCACAGAATAAAAATGACACCATCTGCTGTAATCCTTCATCAGGAAATATGCTTATTAATTAACCTGCCAACACAGATCTACTCTTTGATACGTTAGCAAGTTGACAGGCCATAAACGAGCGTGCAGCTTGATTCCCCATGACTGCCAAACATTGCCTGGTTAAGCGCTATACCATGATGTGTTTTTCGCTATCCTAAGCGATTTCATGAGGTCTAGAAATAAAATGCATGTTACAACATCGGTAAAGTCAATATATATACAGTCAATATATTATATAATTATTTTATTCATATGTAATAATTCAGTCACGTGCATATTTAACGCCCAAGTTTCAGACCATACGGATATAGTCAGAATGTGTCGTATGGTGGGACACACGACCAATCTTCACAACTTTCACTCGAGGCGTGAAGTCAGCATTGTACGAAGAACAGGCACAAAGAACTCACTTGGAGACTGCTCCAGGTATGGTCCAGTTACCTGCTGCATCCTAACACCCTCACACGTCGAAATGAGGAAGATCTGGCATGGTACCACCCTTATGGGCAGCCATGGGTTGATGACCGGCGTGTCCCTCCTCGTTTCTGAAGCGTTGGCGTCTGCCTCGGATAGATCTGGCCGCAGCTTCCGGTCCCAAAGCTTCGAGCGAATCAGTCCACATCCCCGTCCGCCAGATCCTCCATCTCCTCTGGGGAACGATCACTTTAGTCAGGCCCCTATTTAACAAAAACTTCTAGTGAAGGTTAGACGAACTTTAAAATGTGGTTAGAATTAAACAAGCTTTTTTTCCGGTGCAAAAGTCCTTTATGTACTAATAGGCCTACTAGTCCCCAGTTCCACTGAATACACAAAAACAACGTTTTCTCTAAACCCCAAAACAACTTATCCACTGAAGCATTAAAACAGCTTTCCCCATTTAAATCCCGAAACAACGTAGGTTATACCTAAATCAAAGAATCCACCAGAGCCCCAAGTACAATATATCCATGAAAACCACAAAGCAACAACCCATTTAAGTCCCATAATACCGATTTAAGCCCCCAAACAGTTTATCTATTAAAACACCATACCAACTTATCCATTTAAGCGCAAGGCCCCTCCCCCCAGCCTTCCGTCCTCCGCCCGACAAAACATCCATCAATGCCCCAAGTAAAATGAATCCGAAAAATAACGAGCCCCATAAAGCCGCTTAATATCAATTAAAGCTCCAAAAACAAAGTGTCCATTAAAGCCCTATTTCGCCTATCTATTTAAACCGCTTTCCCCCTCCCACTTCCTCCAACTTATCATTTAATCCCCCCCCCCCC
>JAWQUT010000049.1:2817815-2850301 GCA_033807755.1 Ellobium chinense | reverse complement strand
CACTATCTTGCGATGAAGAACATTATCTTGCGATGAAGACCACTATCTTGCGATGAAGACCATTATCTTGCGATGAGGAACACTATCTTGCGATGAAGACCACTATCTTGCGATGAAGACCACTATCTTGCGATGAAGAACACTATCTTGCGATGAAGAACATTATCTTGCGATGAAGAACATTATCTTGCGATGAAGAACACTATCTCGCGATGAAGAACACTATCTTGCGAAAACGTACAAGTTACCAAACCTGTACACTGCTTGCGAGTCGTATAATTGTCAAAAAAATTCACAGCGTGAATCTTAGAATGTATTATGTTGCCTTAAGTATTTTGTTGCTTTAACAGGCTGACAGGTGTGACTGTATTCTTATTGGATGTTGCTCTCTAGGTCGACTTTAGCAAAGTATGGTACCATTTTCATTTTTAAGGCCGTAGAACGTTTTTATTTCCAAAAAGCCACCATAAGAAAGAACAAATCATGATTAAAGATGTTCATCAAATTTCACTCAGAAATGGCCCCGATTTGGCTTCTTTCGCTTTTTTTTTTCTTCTTTANGGTCTACTTTTTTTCCCTGAAACCATCTTGAAAACAGAGAACAAGCAACTATTTGGCACTAAATCTACATAAATATGCATTTTGTGGGCTCATTTCTGCATTCTCACGATGTGTGTCCATAACATACACTTTCCAAAATAAAATCAGTACTATGTAGATCTGTATCTCCTCTTTCCCAAGAGGGAGGATTTCCATATGTGTGCCATCCTATAAAACGCAACAAAAAAAATATATTGCAAGATTTGAAAAAAACTCCACTTTTCTTTGTGTATCCCCACAAACAAACAAAAAAACCTTTCTCTTTTATACCAACCCCATTAAAAGTATTCCTCTTTAGTCTCTTTAATCACGAGCATGTTGTAGGACGGCACACATATGGAAATCCTTTCTCGCGAGATACTCAGGACCAATCTCCTGCCAATCCAGGAACGAGATAGTGATTGAGGGTCGAGAAAGGGATCGAGGGTCAAGAAGGGGATCGAGGGTCGAGAAGGGGATCGAAGGTCGAGAAGGGGATCGAAGGTCGAGAAAGGGATCGAGGGTCGAGAAGGGGATTGAGGGTCGAGAAGGGGATCGAGGGTCGAGAAAGGGATCGCGCGTAGAGAAGGGGATTGAGGGTCGAGAAGGAGATCGAGGGTCGAGAAGGAGATTGAGGGTTGAGAGGGGGATCGACGGTCGAGAAGGGGATCGAGGGTCGAGAAGGAGATTGAGGGTTGAGAAGGGGATCGAGGGTCGAGAAGGGGTCGAGAAGGAGATCGAGGGTCGAGAAGGGGATTGAGGGTCGAGAAGGGGATTGAGGGTCGAGAAGGGGATTGAGGGTCGAGAAGGATTGAAAGGACATCGAGGATCGAGAGGGGGATTGAAGATCGAAATGGGGATTGAGTGTCTAGAAGGGGATCGAGGGTAAAGAAGGGGATCGAGGGTCGAGGAGGGGATCGAGGGTCGAGGAGGGGATCGTGGGTCGAGGCGGGGATCGAGGGTCGAGAAGGGGATAGAGGGGCTCCTCGGATCGTCACTGTGGAAATTACTTTAACAGTAAAAACTTTGCCGAGGATGGTAATGAATTAAGCAGGGAACTTAAGTAATTCATAGAGTTCCCTTGATTGCCATAAAAAACAAAAACAAAATGTAGAATACTGTCTGATTAGTTGAAGAAGCATCAGGAAGACTAGGATGAGATGAGGGCAGTAGATCTAGACTCTAGTCTCCATCTATATCTAAACCAAAATGTGAAACGGAAGGAATTCCGAATGAGATTAACACCTGGTGCTCCTGTCACGATGGGCATTAAGGTGAGAATTAAGGGTGGGGTTTGGGGTAGGATATGGAGAAAACACTGGAGAAACAGGCACATCAATACTTATCTGAAATTTTTCACTGTGAAGTTCATCCTTCACTGGGCAAGACAACCAACTGCCGGTGTTGCTGCGTTGCTGTGGATCGTGCTAAGATGGCTGCCGCTGTCATGGCCGAAAATCGTCTCCACGTGTGTCTTGCAGTAAGAACTGGATGACGCTGGAGGCCGCTCAGACATGGAGATGGTGCTTGTGCCCAATAAATTTGCAAGGCCGGCACAGATTGCTGTTCTTTGAAATTATGTTGTTCTTGTGAAGAGGTAATCTAACTATACAGATCTGCTTGCCCCATTCTCGATTCTATGACCACGTGTCCTCCTTGCTAACGGTAAAGTGACCGCATGCTCTCTCGTTTGCACGTCTGCATCATCCAACGGTCACTCATGTACTTATGATCCTTGAACTCTCTCCGAGAGCGTGAACAGTGTTGCCACTCAAGGGATTTTTCCCATACGGTGAGATAAAATGGCTTTTTTCCTCTAAGATGGGGAAATATCGCGGTTCGTATGACGTTGGGGGAAGGGGGGGGGGTTTAAAATATAGAATAAATTGAATAAAATGCCTGATTTTCCTTTGATAAGAATATAATTATAGGATTTTTTTTCCACCTCGTTTTCTTCAGTATCGTGTGAAGGGAAATACAGGGCAGATTGACTCTCGCTGCAGGAGAAAATCATATGACCGGTGTGGCAACACCGCTTGTGAATTTCAAACCAGATCATCATTTTCTCGTGAACTGTACTCGACAGCCAAAAGTCTACACAACAAGTTTTATTTTTGTATTATTTTTTCAGTCTCTTGAGCAGACAATGAATTGGCGTCCTACCCTGACTCGTTTAAGTAACAAAAAGCCAACATGAACACATGGCTTGGCCCATCAAACTATTTGGAAATGGGTGGATCAAAATCTGTTGAACTTTGACAATTACTCGCTACTTTGAAGGAATCATTGTTACTGATAGATTATCTATGCTTTTTTTATGTTTTCTATGTTTTATCTATGCTACAGGTTGTCACTAAAATACGAAATTTAGATTAGTCATTTTGTTCTTTTAACTTTTCCTTTACAAATGTGGGTCAGGATGTTGTGTGCATACCGTCTGGACATGCGAACCAACTTTTAGTGAACACTAATTGATTTTTTTTTTTACTTAAAGTTTATGATACAGTATGTTAAGATTCAGTTGTGTTTGAGTAAACTCTTATTCACTCAAGCATGGACCCTTGCCTCGGTTAAATTAATATTTATTGCTAGCAAGGCTAAACCCGTGAGGAACTCGGAGGAGGGGACGGGGAGGAAAATACATAGGAGAAGAACAAAGAAAAATCAAACCCAGATCACTAGTTAGTGGCTATTTCCCGTTGAAATTCAATAGTAGAAAGACATGAACACAGAGAGGTCAGAAATTCTTTTGCTCAATGGTTACTCCGGCTCCTCTCGCCACCTAACAAATCGAAAGGGCGTATCCCGATTTTTGACGGTTTTGAGTTATCACCACCAGTACGTAGTGCTATCTCAGAACGAAACGGTGTATCCCTAGCTCAAATAGTAACGAAGATATAGCATAAATTCCTAACTATCAATATGATCGAATCAGACGTAAAACACTCTCCTTATACGCCCTTTCGTGTGGTAGGCGACGAATTCTATCATCCGCCCTTCTTACTTTCATCTTAGTATTATATTCTGACAATAATTATGATACAATATTAAGAGGGCTCCAGTGACTGGAATGTCTTGAGGTCTCTTAGAGATTGAGCCCCCCCTCCATCCCCCCTTTCCAGCAAACCCTGCCTCTCCTCTTCCCTGCTCCTAAAATAAATCGTTAAAAGAAAATTGGTTCTCTGATTCCAAACAATGTCTTTGAACTCTCTGGTCACACGGTGCCAACAATGTATGTGAGGGTCTGGTTATTACAACATGAATTTTGAATTTAAAACAATGAAAAGCACAGGCTGGCGATTTGATTAATGCTGCCTTGCAAGCCAAACCACTTTAAATACATTAAATATGAGCAATGCCTACACAGCAACAGATTACCACAATATTTCACACTCACCAAAGTCAACTCTATAGCACCTTAAACTTTACTTTTTTGCCGATTTACTTTTATCAAAGAAGAAAAGGCAACTGACTTTTTTTCCACTTGACTTCTTTTCCGGAATTCCCCTGCCCCTCCTCCTCCACTTATCCATCTCCCTCCCTCCCTCTCTCTCTCTCTCTCTCCCTCTCTCTCTCTCTCTCTCTTTTTTTTCATCTATCCTGTATTTTTTCCTACATAAATATTTTCTCGTCCTCCGGCTCTCCTCCCCGCCCACCCCCCACCACTCAAAAGGGCTAGGCACACGTTTAGAGGCCATCCCTGACTCATACCTAAACCCGCCCTTGCTTGTACTGTAGTCACCAACCATTGAATCAGAGGTCACCGTTGCACCTGGAAATATACCGTTCCATCATTTTCAATTTTGGAGTCTAATATGTGATAATACTCGTGGTCAAAAATCAGTGTGCATGTTTGCTGCTACTGCTGTTGTTGTTGTTGTTGTTGTTGTTGTTGTTGTTGTTGTTGTTGTTGTTGTTGTTGTTGTTGTTGTTGTTGTTGTTGTTGTTGTTGTTGTTCTTGAACCTGCTGCTTTGGCTTTGTTTGCCCCAAGCCAGGGCGTCATATTCTGTGAAAGGGGGGCATGTACCTCTCTCTTACCCATGATTCTAAACCGTCCCTGGCTACAGGATTTTAAGGTGGGTATTATCCTCTTGCAAGTCACAATGTACAGGCCGTGTCCTCAGTATTCTGTTCTTCCATGATACCTTGAAAGAAGTTTCTTCCATTCTGTTTAACACTATTTTCCACGGCCTGTTTAAGGGATGGTCGCAACGGATGTGCAATATGGATATAATCATTATCTGTTGTTATCTTTATTAAACTGTCTGGATCGCGGAAGCTATTAACTTCAGTCGTGTTGTAATAGCCATCAAAACTACAATCCAAACTCTTTCCCATCCGTGTTAACCTATTGACTGCTCACTCACGCGAGACTTATGACACATTTCAGCTCTTCCCGCTGGGTTTGGAGTGCTTTTCTATGTATTCTGACTTCACCCAGACATTCAAAAGCTTATACTATAAACGTGACTGGTGAGACTACAATCCCGGAACCCTTCGTTCTGAATAGATCCATTGAGCTCCTTCAGAGCTGAAACATTTTGGAAACAAAAGAAAGAAACACAAGAAGAGGAGAGAAAGAAGGGCTCAGGGAAGGACGAAAAGAAAAGAAAAGAAAAGAAAAAGAAAAGAAAAGAAAGATACAGGGAAAATTACACTGGTGGGTGGTGGTGTGATGGCTAAAGGGAACGGCGATTTAGGATCGATACTCTTGACGTACATTATATCCTAACCTTTTGGTCCAATCAACCATTGGACGCACGCATACGTCCCGGAAGTAGCATACCCGGGCCGGGTCCTTTCCCATGTACTCTTGTGTGTTATTGCCAACGTAATTAATTAACTTTTCATACTTACAGGGGGGTGAAATATAGCTGCAACCGTGCTGAAGCGCCGTAAAACCCTAACTCAGATAAACCTACGTACAAGCTAATGAACTCATGGTGACATCAGCACCTGGAAAACATGACATAGCGAAGGATTTAATTCATGACTGGACATTATCCCCAGCCAAACAACAATAGTAGAACCTCTGGACTCGTGTATGTAGAATTCGATGTTTTGAATGCAATCTGAGGAATAATTCCAGAGAGCTAATCAAACACAGTTTTGCATGAACAATTATTAATGTTACGTGATGAAATGTCCTTTTTGCCAAGAGACAGCTGGTCTCTGCTTTCTTTATCTTTGTATATTTTGTGTACTTTATGTACATGAAAAACACTGCTACCTTCAGTGCAGCCTGACTGGCTTTTCTCTCCACTAATTCCAGACTCATAAATCAGTTGGACCATTTGTTACGCTGATAATTCTTATAACCTGAAGGAAACGAAATATGTAATTCTTGTTTAATCAATTTTAGAATGACAAAATTTTAATTAGCTTTATTGTGCATAGAATTTCATTCATTGCTTTAAACTCATGAATGAACAAAATCTTAAAAGAGCGGGCTCATGCTAAATATTCATTATTTCTAATGAAATAGCTGTCATGTCCCCCTAACAATGACCAACTTTTGGGAATAAATTCCTCATAAGTGAGACAGGACCAGCAGCCATATGCATAAGCCTTACCTTAGTTTACGTACTGCGGTAACCATGGGAAACTCCCAAAACATTAGTAGTGTTCACTGTGGTTAACGCAATACGTTAACTAACATATGGATTATGCATAGCGCCACAGTTTCCGTATGCATGATCTACACATTAATTAACGTACTGCGTTAATTACTGTGAACGCTACTGATGTTTGGGCAGTGGTTACGGCAGTTCGTAAGGATTATTCATACAGCCACAAAGCATTAAAACGAAAGAGGGCCATGAAAATGCGACAGTTCTGCTTCAGTGAGTTCCAACAACTTGAAAAGCACCAAGCGAAAAGTGCGAGCGTACCTGTGGCGTCTTACTCATTAATCAGTCTTGCGTTCAGGTTAACTCATCTGTTATCTCTAAGTTACCGTGACTTTCAAGCATTTATACATTGCCCCTTGCCTCTTGTCTAGTATATTATGTGTTGCCCATTGACTAGCATTTATGTGTTGCCCATTGACTAGCATTTATGTGTTGCCCATTGTCCATTATGGGGAACCCTGATTTTCTTGTATTTGATTAAAATTCTTGTGTTTCAATATGTTATTTATAGTGTTGTTAAACTTGCTGTAAAACTTTTTGTTGAACTTGATATAAAACTTGGTGTTAAACATGTCTAAGCTGTTTGTAACAAAGAGTAAAGACGTGCATATTTTATGCATCATTTGTAGCGAAGGGGTTAAAATAGTTTACAGCAACTACAGTAATGATCTCACATGTAAAGTGGCCTATGTTTAATTACAAATTGTGAAGTCATTTTCCTTGTCATTCATTATGTGTCATTAATAATCCATAATATACAGATGGTATGGCCATGTGCAGGCAGGCATGTCGTGTTAGTATTACTCGATAAAGGGCTCTCTTGGCAAAGGCAAATGTATACAGGTAATAAGAAGTGAAAGGCAAAGCACTCATGAACGTCCCATTGCTTTGCCAGATGACCCCCCATCAGAGAACAAAAAAATTACTGGTGAAGTGGTTGGTTTTATGTCAGCTGCTATATGCTGTTGTCACGAGTGCACATAGTTAGAGGTGAGGAGTTCACTTGGAAATTAGGAATTAACTTGGAAATTAGGAATTAACATGGAATTTAGGAATTAACTTGGAAATTAGGAATTAACTTGGAAATTAGGAATTAATAATTTAAATGGAAAATTTCAATGCCATAACTGGTTCTATTGCTTTCAAATAAATTGCCAATTGGATTCCTCATTTGGTATCTAGTGTGTGGTAACACGGCAATATAATAAACACAGGAGCACACGACAAAATGATGAATGCATTTACCAGCATCAGTGTGATAAATAGTCTTATTTTTGCCACTTCTGAGATTGTGACTGAGAATTTTGACCCTACAGACAACAGATTCATCAGTGCAATCTCATGGCAGCTGGACGTAAAAAATAATGTTATCTCCGATTGTCCTTTCATGGGAACAAAATTGTTGAGCAAGGAGAAAGAATTGATCAAGAAAGACAGAAGAGAAAAGAAAAGAAAAGAAAAGAATAAAAAAGAAAAGAAAAAAAAAAAGAATAAAATGATCAACATAATTACATTGGACACAATGATGATAGGTTTATAATGGATGTCTCACTTGACATAGCAACTCAAAAACAAAGCAAAAAGATAGCTACTCGCACTTGTCATATTTGCTAGCAAATGCCAGTTTATCAACTTCAAGAAGTTCGAGATCGTGAGGTCCTACCGTATCTAAGCACACCCCTGACGACATATACTCGATGCCAGCGACTTACGGTCCTCTTCATCCACACGTAGTCGATCAGTGGCGGCGTCATATAGCAACATAGCGACATTTTATATATTATTATTCGATAGCTTGCGCATTAACGATGGGATATTTTATCATGTTAACAATTATAACAAAGCATCGGTGCTGAATGCAACAATAGTAATGCTCAACATAATTTTTAAGACGATAAGAGATCCCATCATTAAATTTGTTGTTGTTGTTGGTGGTGGTAGTGGTGGTGGTGTTTGTAAAGGACGATGTGAATGAAAAATGTTCATGAAATTGCACCTTTGATGGTTTCGGTGCAAAAAAAAACAAACTAGATCCTGGATATTATTCGCAAATATAGGTCACCACCCACAACAATAACAATACTCTTTCCTGGTCATTCCCTCCCTTCCTCCGCTCCTGCGCTCCTCTCGCTTCCTTCGGTAACCACCCACGAGCTACACCTACCTTCAGCTGCAAAGCCCATATATAAGTTCCACACTCCTTTAAAAAAAAAACCAACAAAACTTTACAATTAATTGCCTCTTTCAAGCGAAACAATTTCCTCTCGGGCTGCTCTGACCGGAATTTCCGCACTCATAATGAGTGATAGAGACTTTTTAACTCCTTCGCTACGTCATGTTTTTTTGTTAACTATTGACGTCATCAATTTATGAGCACATTAGCCTGTAAATAAGAATAGGTTGTTCATTGTGTAACAAATATGACGCACTGGTATGTCGGATGTGATATGGGAATGCAACTTCCGGGTGTACCATTCGTCTGAAAGCTTTTCTGGAAATAAAATTTTCTTTCGAACGTTGTGCCTAAATATGTTTGTTTAGGCTTGTAACTAATATTTGAGTAACCCGTTGTATTTATGTCCTTTCTTTTGTAATGTCTTCTTGTCAGTTGTAAACAGTTTGTGTCCTCACTGCTATAATGTACTTAGATGTACATAAACTGTTACAGTGTTGTGAAACTTGTTATAAAACTTGGTGTTAAACTTGTTAGAAAACGAAAGTTGGTATTAAACTTGTTATAAAACTTGGTGTTAAACTTGTTATAAAACTTGGTTTAAAATTTGTTATGAAACTTGGTGTTAAACTTGTTATAAAACTTGGGTTAAACTTGTCATAAAACTTGGTGTTAAACATGTCAAAGCTGTTTGTAACAAGAGTAAAGATGTGCATATATTAAGCATCATTTGTAGCGATGGATTAAAAAAGTTTACGGCAACTAGAGCAGGGCAAAGCCGCTGCACTAGGGCTCTACTTGTGCTTGGGGTCACTCACCTGGATTTCTTGTAGCTTGTGGCAATAACAAATTCTTTAGTCAGCTCANTGCAAAGCCCATATATAAGTTCCACACTCCTTTAAAAAAAAAACCAACAAAACTTTACAATTAATTGCCTCTTTCAAGCGAAACAATTTCCTGTCGGACGGCTCTGACCGGAATTTCCGCACTCATAATGAGTGATAGAGACTTTTTAACTCCTTCGCTACGTCATGTTTTTGTGTTAACTATTGACGTCATCAATTTATGAGCACATTAGCCTGTAAATAAGAATAGGTTGTTCATTGTGTAACAAATATGACGCACTGGTATGTCGGATGTGATATGGGAATGCAACTTCCGGGTATACCATTCGTCTGAAAACTCTTATGGAAATAAAATAATTGTGTTTTTCTCTTGAACATTGTGCTTAAATATGTCTGTTTAGGCTTGTAACTAATATTTGAGTAACCCGTTGTATTTATGTCCTTTCTTTTGTAATGTCTTCTTGTTAGTTGTAAACAGTTTGTGTCCTCACTGCTATAATGTTCTTAGATGTACATAAACTGTTACAGTGTTGTTAAACTTGTTATAAGACTTGGTGTTAAACTTGTTAGAAAACGTGGGTTAAACTTGTTATAAAAGTTGGTATTAAACTTGTTATAAAACTTGGTATTAAACTTGTTATAAAACTTGGTTTAAAATTTGTTATGAAACTTGGTGTTAAACTTGTTATAAAACTTGGTGTTAAACTTGTTGTAAAACTTGGTTTAAAATTTGTTATGAAACTTGGTGTTAAACTTGTTATAAAACTTGGGTTAAACTTGTCATAAAACTTGGTGTTAAACATGTCAAAGTTGTTTGTAACAAAGAGTAAAGACGTACATGTATTAAGCATCATGTAGCGATGGGTTAAAATAGTTTACGGCAACTAGAGCAAGGCAAAGCCGCTGCACTAGGGCTCTACTAGCGCTTGGGGTCATTCACCTGGATTTCTTGTAGCTTGTGGCAATAACAAATTCTTCAGTCAGCTCAGGCAACAACTTGTTGTAAATGGGCAAACAATGACAGTGTTCTTAACAATCAATTCGCACCCTACCTTCTCTCTTTCTCTCTCTCTCTGTCTGTCTGTCTCTCTCTCTCTCTCCTTCTCTTTCTCTCTTTCTCTCTCTCTCCCTCGCCAACGCTCTCTCTCTCTTTCTTTTTCTATCTTTCTCTCTCTCTCTTTCTTTTTCTCTCTTTTTCTCTCTCTCCCTCGCCCTCTGCCTCCCTCACTCTCTTTCTCTCTCTTTCTTTCTCTTTCTCTCTCTCTCCCTCGCCCTCGCCCTCGCCCTCTCACTCTCTCTCTCTCTCTCTCTCTCTCTCTCTCTCTCTCTCTCTCTCTCTTTCTTTCTCTCTCTCAACTTCACACTCACATTAATGAAACCAGACAGGTCATACGCATAACACATATCTTAATTAACGTACTGCCTCAAATACAATGAACACTACTAATGTTTCGGGAGTTTCCCGTGGTTACTGCAGTGCGTTTAACTAGCGTATAGGATGATGCATACGGCCACATGCTAGCGGAAAGAGAAATGAGTGACCCCCCCTTGCGCAAACTGAGCCCTGTCACAACGACCTGTCTTTATTCTAGAGCACCGTGCTCTGAATTTACACACACACACAAAACAAATGAAATTGAAATCATAGTAGGATCCCACGAACTTGAAATCCAGTGGCTCACTCTACCATTTCGAGTATCCGTGGTGTGCGAGTGTTTGATTCTTTTACTTTACTTTCCTTTACTCTACTCTACTCCACTCCACTCCACTCCACTCCACTCCACTCCACTCCACTCCACTCCTTACTTTACTTTACTTTACTTTACTTTACTTTACTTTACTTTACTTTACTTTACTTTACTTTACTTTACCTCTCCTATCCAATGGCCATCTGAGCTTGAGCCCTTCGGACTTGTGCTATGGTATAATAGGTGAAGGTCTTTTGTAGTTATACGCCGCCAATATATAACGTGTTCCCAATGTCTGACCTCTCTGGGAAGTAGCATGTTCGAGTGGCTTGATTAAAAACTGAGACAGATAATACAAAGGCAGAGAGAATGAGATCTTACCGTATGGAGTAACATAGTGCATGAACATGACGTATTGTACTTGGAGGTAGCGCAAATGCAGCAGCTGCTGCTGCTGCTTCTGATGATGATGATGATGATGATGATGATGATGATGATGATGATGATGATGATAAAGCTCATTACTATAATTTCAACTCCCCACTCTGTGGGAATAGGCGCTTTACAAAAGCTACTCATTCTCTTTTTCTCAATTAACACAGCAACCCACAAACAAGAGGACACAATTAAAAAAAAGCATTTGGATAGTCTGCCTTGTAGTTGTAGAAAGCGATTTGGCAGCCGGTCTTAACCATTCATTTAGTTCATAAAGGAGAAAATGTTTTGAAAGGGGTTTGGAAGCATTGTAAGGTTTTGCTTACAATGGGCAATAATCTGCATTACAATTAACTTCTAAGACAGGTGCTGGGCCCCTTTTCACAACCTGAGACTGTTGTATTTGGGGCAAACTTTGTCATATCAGCGGGTTCAAGAAACAGATAACATTCATCAGGCTCTTCCCCCTCTCTCTCTCTCTCTCTTTCTCTCTCTCTCTCTCTCTCTCTCTCTCTCTCTCTCTCTCTCTCTCTCTCTTTCTTTCAACTTTTCTTCTTAAAAAATTTAATAGCCGGGCCCACTACAAGCCCGGGGCAACGGGCACTGGACACATTCCCATCAGACCCATGTCAGAATGGCTACAATATTGTTCACATTCACAAATCTGATGGGTTCTGCATAATCTATTCGAAAAACAGACAGACAGACAGACAGACAGACAGACGGACGGACGGACGGACGGACGGACGGATAGATAGATAGATAGATAGATAGATAGATAGATAGATAGATAGATAGATAGATAGATAGATAGATAGATAGATAGATAGATAGATAGATAGATAGATAGGCAGGCAGACAGGCAGGCAGACAGGCAGGCAGACAGGCATGCAGATAGATAGATAGATAGATAGATAGATAGATAGATAGATAGATAGATAGATAGACAGACAGACAGACAGACAGACAGACAGACCGTTAGATAGATAGATAGATAGATAGATAGATAGATAGATAGATAGATAGATAGATAGATAGATAGATAGATAGATAGATAGATAGATAGATAGGCAGGCTGACAGACAGGCAGACAGGCACGCAGATAGATAGATAGATAGATAGATAGATAGATAGATAGATAGATAGATAGATAGATAGATAGATAGATAGATAGATAGACAGACAGACCGTTAGATAGATAGATAGATAGATAGATAGATAGATAGATAGATAGATAGATAGATAGATAGATAGATAGGCAGGCACGCAGATAGATAGATAGACAGACAGACAGACAGACAGACAGACAGATAGATAGATAGATAGATAGATAGATAGATAGATAGATAGATAGATAGATAGATAGATAGATAGATAGATGCCTATTGCCATTCCTGATAACATCACAACATTACCCAGCTAGGAATGAGGAACTATGTCACTACAATCAACACCACTGAATCACAACCCCACCTTTGATCACTTGCCAATAGCACAAACGTCTTATAGCAGGTTATGCTCGCTTGTCCATTCTTAACACAATCCTTGTTACTCCTGTTATTATTCATATTGTCACTCATGTTATTATTCATGTTATTACTCCTGTTATCATTCATGTTTTTACTCATGTTATTATTCATGTTACTATTCATGGTATTATTCATGTTATTATTCATGTTATTATTCATGTTATTTGTTATTATTCATGTTATTATTCATGTTATTATTCATGATATTATTCATGTTATTTTTCATGATATTACTCCTGTTATTATTTATGTTATTATTCATGTTATTACTCACGTTACTATTCATGTCATTATTCATGTTATTATTCATGTTATTATTCATGTTATTATTCATGTGTTTGGTGGGGTTTTTTGTGAAAACCTTTGCTGAATAAAGTTCTTGTTTTTGTGCTAGCTTTACACAAAGTTGTCCGTAAACATCCTTCTTTCCCCGACCCTTCATCGATTGCACAGGTGATTAGAATCAGGGTTGCCAGACGTTTTTTTGAGCCGGATCCAAATTGCATACGAGAAAGAGCCAAAGAAGAGCCAAACCATGTATGGAAAAAGCATACTGGGGTCAAGACTTGACATCAGACAAGTTATGTATACGAACTGTGCATTATGGTGGTTATATGCAAGTTTTAGGATTATCCTAAGCCTTTCTACATAAATTAGAGCGACATTAATCAGAAATGATTGCTAAATGAAACATAAATCGTTCTTTGATTTGTGTTCATCGGGTAATTATGACAGAAGCCCTATCTCTTAAAATACAAACAGGTTGAGAGAAGTGTAAATACTTTTTGTAATGGAAATTAGTTAAGTTTGACCTAACCAGTAGAGCGAAAATATAAAAAAAAAGAGCCAGTCAGTTATTTGGAAGACAAGGGCTTTAAAAAAATAGTGCCAAAGATCTAGTATTTGGCTCCGAAAGTGTCGAATCCGGCAATTCTGACTATAACAAGGGCCTTTTACATTTCCCTGATCTCTCCCTTCCCTCCACCCCCTCATCCCCAGGGCGCGAGCAGATCCGGCTTTTAGCGTGGCTGGGACATTTCATAATGGACTCTCTATAATGAATACCCCAGTCATGAGTATCAGCAACATGATTCCTTCTTCAGATGGGATTGCCATGCCTGAGCACTGACATGACGTCAGACAACAGACAAAAAATGCTCTGATCAAAGGAGGCAAATATAATCTAAGCCAATTCAAAACAACAACTGGCGATTACACGCACAAAGGAATTTATCTTTAAAGATATAAACCCCGTATAAAAGGAAAATCTAAGGCCGCAATAACTTACAGACTTCTAATTGGATGAAAATGAAGTTTGAGTATATGCCTTAGGAGGACAGTAAAAAGTATGTCCTTTGCATAGATTATGGAGAATGGGCCCTAGATTTGTGAACCTACCTGCGAATTAATTTGCATTCTTTCCTGATTTTGTAAACTAAACCTGAAGTTTGGGTCATTCACTTCGGTTTCAGTGTGGCCTGCTGGCAGCTGTACTAGGCACTTGTCGTTAAGGAAACTTGTTAGCTTGTTTACACCTTTCGATATATCGGATCGTTGCTCGAAAACGAAATGAAAGACCTATATTTTAAACATCATTTTTTAAGAAGCTCACTGAGATCTGCAAACTTAAAGAAGACTTAAAGATTGTGGAAATTCTTGTGACAGTAGAGCAAACAGTTTATTATTTCAAAGTGGGAAATCGGGATAGGCTTCTGTAAGCTATACAGCTCGGCATCGACAAAAGTAGTGGCCTATCAGATTTCAAGGATAATATACAATCTGTACTTGTGTATGACCTCACTGCGAAATGCATAAGCGTTATTTGACCTCCGATTGTTTGGTTCTTGCAATTTGACAACATGGGAAGCCACACTCCTTTTTTAGCAAAGGAAGTATCAGTCTCTGGGCAAGCCAAGATGGCTGCGACTAATGCTGAAGAGACAGGGAACAATGCACTGACTTGCAAGTGGTGTTTGCTGTACTGTACTAATGTACCTCTTATATCTTTGCCTAATTCATCGGCACACGTTGTCACCACCAACGTTGATTCTTGCTTTATCTTCAACTAACAAATTTGAAACTGTAGATGATTGCCGCCATGTTGACAAGCATTTCCTTCTGGCTTTGTACCAAATGCGGTACAATCAAACAAACCTTTATCAGGTGTGCACCCTTTCATACTGTGACTGGCGCGCCCCAACCAAAATTATACCCTTTGTTAAGAATTGCCCTCAATACGAAGAAAGGATGTGGCTTCCCATTTTGTCATAGTTCAGAGACCAAGCAAAAGCAGCCATGAGCATGTCCTTTTATCTTATTACAATTGCCCTGATCTGTATTATAGTACAGTATTATAGTACAGTATTATAGTACAGTATTATAGTACAGTATTATATTGATGATAGCCCAATACTGGATATGAGTTTCACAAGCACGCATTTATTATTATTATATTATTATTACTACTAATATTATTACTATATAATTTATTATTCGGATGCATCTCGATAACAAGTATACCTCATTGATAAGTCTACATTTTCCATGTACACGCTAGCACATGCATACTATCTATCTATCTATCTAACGGTCTGTCTGTCTGTCTATCTATCTATCTATCTATCTATCTATCTATCTATCTATCTATCTATCTATTTCTGTCTGTCTGTCTGTCTGTCTGTCTGTCTGTCTGTCTGTCTGTCTGTCTGTCTGTCTGTCTGTCTGTCTATATCCTTTTTTCATGTTGCAAATCGAACGAAACTAAACCGATCAGTTCCGGAAAGTCACAACACTGCTTTACCGCCACAAATAAGAGTATAGAAGTCTGCCTACTTCACGAGTTCCGTATCGTGCCAGATGTGGATCCGGTAGGTTTGCACTCTTGGTGTGCAACGCGCTTTCCCTTCCCATATCTCCACTAGTGTTGCCACTCTGGTCATATGCTTTTTTCCCTTGAGCGAGACTGATGTTCTCCAACATTTTTCCTTCTGCATGATGCTGAGGCAATTTTAACTTACATAAATAAATAAAAATGTTAACGTTAAAAAGAAAACTAAGTATTTTATCCACTTTGCATTTAAAAAATGAAATGCATTTTCCCTCATATAGTGGAAATCTGGCTTTTAGTGAAGCCATTTTACTTTACCGTCGAGGAAAATCCATGTGAGTGGCAAGGCTGCTTCCCTTCCCAACCCTAAATTACAGTTCTAAATTTACATTATAATAGCTATGGCTTTCATGTTGAAAATGCCCATCCTACTGAACCTGAAGATCACACGCTGCATAAAGAAATGAAACTAATGATATGCAGCGCTAGATAATGTTCCACCGCTACCCGGATAACTTCCACTAGTGCTATGCCCATCAAGACTATTACTGTTACCACTACCGCTCTCATTACATCTATCACTCTGTTACAGCTACCATTATTACACATTTCGTTACTATTTTAAATAATAATATTGTTGAACAAAATAATGACAAAAAATAACAACAATGATAACAATAACACCAGTAACATCAACGACAGCTACAACGAAAGCTGCCATTTTTTTTTTTGCCTTCGTTGCTGTTATTGTTGTTGCAGCAGCAGCAGCAGCAGCAGCAGCAACAACAACAACAACAACAACAACAACAACAACAACAACGACAGCTACAGTGAGTGTTGCCATTATTGCCATCGTTGCTGTCAACTTTATCATTGCTGTTGTTGTTTTTGTTGCTGTTGCTGCTGTTGAGGTTGCTGTCAAGTTATTGTTTATGTTATTATCGCTGCTACTACTATTGTTATTGTTGCCGTTTTTGTTGTTGCTGCGGTTGTTGTTGTTGCTGCTGCTGCTACTGCTGTTGTTGTTGTTGGTGGTGGTGGTGGTGGTAGTAGTGTCGATGGTGTTGGTGTCGGTGTTGTTGATCGATAATGTTGTTATCATTATTGTTGTTGTTGTTGTTGTCACTGCTGCTGCTGCTGCTGCTACTGTTGTTGTTGTTGTCGTTGCTGTTGCTGTTGTTGTTTTTTTACGCCAATAAACAACAACATATGAAATGAGAGCAAAACAAAATTCATTCAAGGTTTCTGTGTCCTTCCCAGACAACCCGGCAATAATACTCAACCCAAAACTTAGCGACTTTGGAAGCAATTACGAACACCGTCCGTAAACTCTGCTGCGGCACTGTGAACCAGGATATATCATATTCACACAAAACGTTCCAATAATAAAGAAGCTTTTTATCGTCCTAGTGTTATTTAGTGGAGGCATGCTGCCCCTAACCGGAAATTAAAGATGAAAAAAAAAAAGAAAGAAATTGAGACCTCTCAAGGTGCGTTCTGTTATCTCGCCTCCATAAATTTTAAGATCTACTCCGGTTAAATTTCAACTCAACACAGCATGGTGGAAAGTTGCATTTAAGCGATAGTGTTCATTGTTGAGAAAGAGTGGAACTTTACCTTCTCAAGTGCCATGAAGAGGACCATAACGAGTAGATTCTGTGCAGGGGTCTTCGATCAATCTGTATGAGATTCGAGATCTCAGGGTCTTGTTGTGTTCCGTTTCCTGAAGAAAAAAAAAGTATTGTCATTTAGGCAAAGAGTCAAATAAGCGGATTGTTAATAGGCGGAGTAAACAATTGTTCTGGCCATTGCGTTGCATACGTTCAGAAAGGACTCAACCGGAATTTCAGAGGTTCTGGGCTTACATAATACTTCTGCGATTTCCGTATCATGTTTCCGTAAACCAAACTGTTGTGAAAGAAAAAGGACTGAGTCATCTTTATCATGAAATGCAAATAATGTCATCTTAAAATGGCGGAACTGCATTGGTTTAGACGTCGGGGTAACGGCTACCTGTTTACAGGTGCCTCCCAATCACTGCCAACCAGTTCCTAGAATGAGGATACACCCGAACCTGATTATTAAGGCGATCACCTTTCGTACACCCATGAATGAACAGCATAATGTAGACAGACGGTCTCAGCTGTGAACTTGCGCAATAACGATGGGATCTCTTACCATCGTAAGAATTACATTAACTGTGCATGGTGAACGCTATTAAGGTTGCATTCACCTGGATAAACTACTGTAATTCTTACGATGATAAGAGGTCCCATTGTTAATGCGCAGGTTCTTACTTCTTTGGAGAACGACTTTGTTGAATGGAGAACTTAAAGCTGTGCCATCCGATTGTTACCACAGGATGGCAAGCCCGCCCACAAAAGACCGTGGACAATGCCCCTATTTAGATGCATGTGCTTTTATATTCAAAAATTAGAATATATACGTTTTTATATCAATGGACTTTACTGTAAAGTTCAGAAGAACAGGAAGCTAGCGACCTGCAAAGTTTCTATGATGCATGAAATATTTCAGTGNGAATAGCACTTCGACTAATATTCAAATTAGTGAAATGGTCTTTCATAACTTTCGCCTCATTTAATACCCCAGGCGGCCCTTTAAGCAAAGCCTTTTTGCTTCTGACTTGGGATTTGGGTTTGGCCGTGAAGGAAAATGATAGTGTTGGGCGCGTGTAGACTGGGAATCTATAAACTGCCCAGTCTAAAGTTGTCTGAGGCTAGATTTCTCTTTTCTCTTTTGTAGCATTATGTATATGCAGTTTTAGATATGGCGGTGGTTTTTGCGTTTTATACATATGGTTGCAAATTGATGGTCACATCTGTTTAAAATAATAACATGAACGGTTTTCTCGGATTCCTTGTCACATAGTCAGCATTTTTCTTGAGTCTTATATCTTGCAACATGTAGTTTAAAGCCACCGGACTATTTTAGGATTAGTTTCCAACTTTGATGTTTTACATTCTGAGACCGACTTAGGCCATAGCGTATTTTTTTCTTTTTAATCTTGCAACATGTGGCAGATTAAGAAAACCGGTCTTGTACGGTTCAGATTCTATGGCACAATTAACATGTAAATATTATTTTTTGAACGGCTGAACGAATTTTGATAACACCGGTACTTTGCAAGTAATAGAATCTACGTTGTTTTTTGGGGTTGTTTTTTTTTTTCATATATTCAACACAAATGCATTTTTATCTGACGTTATTAGAGATGAAATGAAGGAAAGATTGTCAGAGCCGCGAGAAACTTGTCAGACAAGCCTTTCGATCAATTAGGGCTGTTTTGTTTTGTTGTTTTTTTTTTCACATATTAAGAAGGCTAGGCCAGGACTGGGTCATGCCCATTTTATGATTAATAGTTATTTTAAGTTTAGGATTTTTATAGCACTGGGATCATGATTCAGATTTTAAATTTATCCTCTCAGGAAAGACGAGGAAGGGCTGAAACCGCATCATATTCGATAATGCCTTATATATATAGTAGTACAGTCTTCAAACGTAATGATGTTTCAGGTTAAAAGGGCAGAAGTGCAGAGGGTGGGGCGAGGAAGGGGGAGGGAGAAGGGTGGGCAACAGTCCCAGAACCACGATCAAAACAGACTCCCTGAAATTTAGAGATGACCCGAGATTTTGAAAATAAAAGAAAGAGAGAGAAAGAGAAAGAGAAAGAGAGAGAGAGACACACACACAGAGAGACAGACAGAGGGAGCTCCAAGGTGACAGACAGAGAGAAGAAACAAGAAAAAGCAGCCGAAGTGCAACAGTGTCCAGCTTAAGACTGGTGTGACCAGTTTCAGCTTATGAAGTCATGTTTAAAGCGCAGTGCATGTTTAATAGCGGCTCATTAACAACTTTTATACTATCTATAAAGCACGCTAGTTTGGAGAAGCCTCTCGGGTCATGGTCTTCACGCTTAACAGGTTAAGGACTTCGGAAGAACCTTCTATCGTGATCCTGTTGTTGAAAGAGACACTTCGTCTGTCCGAGCAAATGTACAGAAATATCGTGAGAAGGGTTGACCAGTATCCTAAATTTCAGACTGAGCAACGTCCCAAGGATAAGTATCACTATTATGATCATCGATCATTCTGTGGTTTTTTTACTCATTACATCAACAACAACACTTGGTACAAAATTAATACTCTCACTATCTACATACTGTCCATTTTACTTTTCCACCTATTTACGATAATCGACTCTGTTTAGTGATAGCCCTACGGGAGCACGTGAAAAAGTTGTCATTGAACAGAGATTTTGAGTAAACGGATCTATCTGTTTTCTTAAGTGCATATGGAGGGAGTCATATGGTAACACATCATTATAAAGAGTTGTGGCAAAAGACACTAGATACAAAGCAATATTTCGTTACTGAAGACGAAAGTTTCGAGACTGTAAAATATTTTATCTAGATCTAGGACAAATGTGGTTCTATCGAGTGGAAATTTGCATGCATACTTAAGGTTACACACGCACAAATCATTTTGCTATATGACTGTTATCTTGTACTGTCGACAGCTGTCACTCTAGCACTCCTGGCTGTTCCCACTCACTAGTAAGGAAGATAAGCATCTGATCTATAAAAAAAATACATTACTTTTAATAGCCCATGAGAAATGAAGTTTTTTTGCTGTGTCTCATCGTTTAAAACACTCCCATGAAACGCCAGTTGAGGCCTCAGGCTATTTCAAAAGAACAGGGGGTTAGCTCATCGGCAGTACCTATTTTTTCAAACCTCTGACCCGAAATAGTGCTGCTTAAATATAATCTAAACTGGCCAGGGAAGTGACAAATGCATCAGACAAGGCCACAGCTAAGATCGCTGGGCCCCTGAGAGGGAGAAATTAATGATATGATAAATAGATCACCCTTCTGTTTATGTCCAACTCAAGTGACCTCAAAATTAATGAGCGTGTTTAACCTTAATATCCCTATTACTGTACTCTTAAGCAAACAGAATAAGCTAATGTATAAGATGGTAGAGAGCAGAACAAAAACGGACTGCGGGCCTGTGGGGGAATTACAGCGAAAACAAATGGATAGGGAAGACCCAAAGTAAAATATTTTAATATTTTACAAGTACATAAAAATATGCAAGTGCAATAACACAAAAAACTGAGACTTTCGGGCAATGCCCTTCATCAGAGTGTAAAAAGTAAATTAAGTGAAATAAAACCAACTCTACTGAAAGGAAACAACTAAAACGAAAACGACCAGCAGCCGGAGAAAGGAGAAAGTGATATGATGGTAGATAGCATGGTTTGCCATGACATCATTCATATGAAAAGTTCAGAATTCGGATCAAACTAGTGACTAAATGAAAAAGGTCACTATAGGTGCTGTAAATATGCGAAGCTGACTGATTTTAAAATAACAGTAAATAAAGTAGATGTCAGTGACTCTCAAGCAGCTCCAATATAAATCAAAATGACAGAAATAAAAACAACACAACAACAAAAAACAACATCACATGGGTTGCGTGTGCCAACGTTAATGTTACGCACTAATTGAAGGATTGTCTAAAAGATATGAGTTCCATTTATCGTGTTGGTGTAGTCTAGACATTGTTCAGGAAGTGTCCTGCGCTTCGCACTGTAAAAATGTGAGGTGTGCGTGCGAGGAGGCTCGCCTTGCTATCATAACAAGATAATGTAATATTTTTTTTTTGCCCGTAATTTTGCTCAAAAGCTTGGTGTACTTGCAAAAAGCATTAAGCTATTAGTTTTGAAAAGAAAGTATATTGCGTATTAGGTAAACTACCTGCTTCCCCCCCCCTCACACACACACACACCACCACCACCACCACCACCACCAAAAAGTAAAAAAAAACCATCACCGTCTCTCAAACACATGGAAACACACAACAGTTTTACTCACATAATACTAGTCAAGTTGTACCACTCAAAGATAATAGAGTAGACAACATGTTGGTTCAACCAACGTTTCGGTTTAGACAATGAAAACTTAAAAGGAAGAAAATGAAGAAAGTAAACAGGGTTTCCTTGTTTCCATTCGCTTTAGCGATATTTTCGGTTTTAACTGATTTCGTTTTTACCGTCTTACCGGATATTTGTAATTCTCCGTCTTGGATGAGGTTCAATGGTGCTGTGTACAAAGATGAGACATGACAATGAAAGCGAGATATAAATCAGTTTATCATATTTTTAGAAATTAATGCACCTTCTTAAACAGATATATCAATAGATATAATCTGTTTCCATATATTAAGCCGTGGGAAAAAAACCACATTGTTTATTGTTCACTAACCGCAGATTTGTCTAACATCTTCGTCAAGCCCCTACGCCCTAGACCAAAATAAATGTTTTAACCGTCAAAAACTGACATGACTTTCCGCCCCAGGCCAGCTTACCTGTCTCAGCTCATTATGGGACACTGAACTTGAAACAAGGACTAAAGAGGAGGGGCTATGTACCAAAACAATGCACCGCTGTACCGAAACAGCGCACAGCTGTATCGAAATATCGCATAGCGTTATCGAAATGGCACACAGCTGTATCGAAATAGCGCACATCTGTATCGAAATAGCGCACAGCTTTATCGAAATAGCGCACATCTGTATCGAAATAGCGCACAATAGTATCGAAATAGCGCCAAAACGCTTACCATAACCTCACGGTGTTAATGTGCATAATACAGAAGTGCAGTGTTTAAATGCTTTCGAGCGAATCTCTTCCGTCAGTCCAAATTTTGCAAGGTACATGTGGAAAAAAATACCGTTGACCTCTGCTCAACAACAGAGAGGTGGAAGTAGGAAATATTCACAATGCAGGCACCAAATATGGCTAGACGCCGAAATAGTCAATAAAAATGGCAATAAAAGTATTCAACCAATTTCAATTTCAATTTATTTATTTGAACCAAGGTTATGAATATGTTAACATAAGTAGTCAGACATCAATATGCATGGCAAATACATTGGCAGATAAAGCAACACAATCGCATACATGCTAATTTTTTTGTTTTTTTAAAAAGTCTACCTTTTCCATTCTGGTTAAAAAAAAAAAGATAATTTCATCTCAGGTCTCAGGTCATATTAAAATTTCAGAAGAATAGATCTAGCATTCCTTATCTTGCCAACGGATTTTTTTTTCCCGCTGGCTGCACGATGCAGTGCGCTGTTTTGGTATAGACAACTTGCACCGCCTCAGTAGGTGATTTTTTTAATCCCCTGGCGCGGTGTTTTGGTCATACACTGACAGAGCGTAAGACAGTGTGACGGAGGGAGTGTTGTGTAAGCGTTATGTTTTTATGTTAGGTCGGATAAAGAACGTAAATAAAAAGTAAGTTACATGACTGATTACCCTCAAGCAATCGGTTGGTTTCCCACGACTCGACTTTTTTTTTTCCCCGCCTACACTCTTCTTTCTTTCTTTCTTTCTTTCTTTCTTTCTTTTTCTTTCTTTCTTTCTTTCTTTCTTTCTTTCTTTCTTTCTCCTTCCATGCTTTCTTTGACTCTTTCTTCCCATCTTCTTCTCTCTTTCTTTCTTTCTTTCTTTCTTTCTTGGTAAATTTGTCTTCTTTTTTAATCTTTCCTTTTCGCCTTTATTTTCCTCTTCCATTTCCTAAAAATCTATTCCCAAAGCTGGATCACTCTAACAGGTCATTTCAATTATTCTACTTTCTTTGTGAGCGTAGGACTGCAGCAGCTCAGCAGCTTCATTATTAATATGTTCCTGACAAATTACAACAACTATTTAAACAAATTTAACAAATTTAACAAGTTTATTAATCACACCCAACCGTACAGGATAAATGGGAGGTCAAAGGAACATTCAATAACTTTAGCACGAAACAACCAGAAATTTCATCTTCTTTGAAGAACTTTCTACTGAACGGGGCTAGTCTACACAGTTTTATGGTACTCTCGGAATTGTCGCTTAAATCGAGCAACTCCTTAAATTCCAAAATCCAAATTTTACAGAGGAAGCAATCGAGGAAAAAAAAACAACTTTCATTTTCGTAAAATTGCCCTTAATAAAGTGACTCTTTCGAAATAAGTTTCAAGATTCAAGATTCAAAGTCATCATTACGCTCCAGGCCAATAACACAAGTTCAACATATAAACTACAGAAAATCAAAGAGGAGGACGGAGGGAAGGAAATGAAGAAAGAGAAAGAAAGAAAGAAAGAAATGAAAGAAAAGGGCAGAATTAAAGAGAGGATGAAAGTTGTACCGTTGAATACGGTATAATATATATTCTCTATATATCATAGAATTGAATCTGTTGAGCTGGAACATAGTAAAAAAAAAAATTGAGTTGTCGGTTTTTGTTACTGACTCTGTTTGTAGTACAAGTCAACATAGGCATAAGTCGAGAATGAGCACTAGTTTTCTCATTAAGTGCCTGAATGATTGTGTGCCCTATCCATACTCGTGTAAACTTCACATTGCCATATCCCTTGTGCCGTCATTGGTGGATTACATGTCAAATATTTCTCTAGTTCCTGTCCTATCACGAAACTATTGAAATTAGAGGACCGAGGTTTTAATACAATAATGTACGACTTCATAACAATCCAAAAAAGTCAAAACCCGAATTTCGGTCAGGGTAACGTTTGGCAGGTTATTACACTCGTGCGACGCGATGTTTTGTAATTTCAGTATAATATTGTTTCAAGAACGCACGTGGGAGGTACGCATTAGTTTAACACGTAACGCAAAAGAAAACAAAAACAAAAATCAAGCTACCCGGATAAAATATCACAGCCCTCTAGAATACCACCGCTTTAGCAGCAAGTCACGCGAGACCAGCGAGAGGTAACGTGATCGCATCCTGGTCTTTAATGATTTGTAGCCCACTGTTTCTAAACTCGATGAGCCCCAAACTATCACAGTGCTATTATGACGTCAAACCCGTCGATTTGAGTTCAAAAGAAAACGGAGACAATCCCTCCTTTTAGGGAACTGCAGATAAACAGGATGTTTCGCTACCGAACCATGACAGACTTTCGTAACAGGACGCAGCTAGATTTAATGGTCTCCAATTAGTATATAAGGAGATATTTGCCTCCTGGTAAAGTCATCTTGACGGCACACCAAGAGAATCACTCTCCCAGCAGCGACTACAGCAAACAACGAAACTCCTTTTTTGACAACGATCTTTCAGCTTTCAACTAAATCTCCAAAGATGAACAATTTGTGCTACGTTGCTTGCCTTATGGGCATCGCTTTCTTTGTGTCAGGTAAATATTTGTACATACCATTTACAAGTTAGATGCGATAGAATGCAGGGAAATAATGAAACAGTATTTATTTTTAAACCAAATTATACAACATATGTTTCATTTTGTAATTTAACAAAGTACACTCCACGTTGTAAGAAAAATGTTTAAATACTTAATGAAAGTTTTCAATTTAAAAGTATCGTTTCCTTTTCATATACAGCTTTTTTTTTTTCACTCTTTCTGCATAATATATTGCAATATAAAACTACTGATTTTTTTTTTTTTTTTAGATTTTAAGGCGTCCAAATAGCTTTTTATTCGCCTAATTTATAACGAAGCAAAAGAGAGATTGCCCCATACGTTGGGCGTGTCCTTTCATCGTTCAGCTGGAGTGATGTACGGGCGGATAAAATTATTAGAATTTGTAGCTTCAGATTCAGATCTTTACTTTCCATTGTAAAAGTTGTTACAAAATATGTATAGATAACTACCATTGGACAGAGCAGCAGACAAATGAAGAGACAATCAGACAAACGGACAGATTATCAGACAGATGAACAGACGTATAAGCATCCTAATAGGAGTTTATAAAACACGGCAAACGTTTTGTGCCGTATCTATATGACAAAAATTTTGGGCGATCCTTGGCTGCAGTGGGGATGAGGAAAAACAGCAGAATAAAGGTACAAACACACACTGATGTTGAGTTACAAATTAGTCGATACGGCAGCTATGTAAAATTATAATTTCGAATTATCTGTATCGATGTCGCAGAAGGCACGTGTGATAGTCATCACAGCTTACTATACTGTATCTTGGATTCGATTCTCACCATTTCCTTGCTTAAACTTAAATTTTGGACTTTTCTTCGCATGTTTCTCACTCCACCTGTCTGCGATACCTGAGCACCTAGGCACAGGTAGTGAAATATATCACCTGAGAGCAAATAAGCAAAAACAAGCAAAAAATGTTTTCCAGCACTTATTACTCCTCGGTGGGCCGAGAGAGCACTGAGTGATCTGGTCTTCTTGTGTGAGCATAGAAAATTTATGTACAGTGGAGCACGGATCATGCGTGCGTCTTGGGACCAACCAAAAGTGTACTTGTTAACAGAAATACTTATTATTATATTAACCACACATGAGCCTGTAGAGAAGCAAAATGGGGACTAAAAATACTGTACTCAGTATCCGTGCATACTTACAAAGCGTGTCCGTAATATATGTGCGCCATTGTATATTATTGGCATTATCATGTATTAATTTTACTCCTATGTGTCTAACAGCGAGTGCACAGTGGAACCCATGCACAGGCAGACCCGATGGCGCTGTTCTTGAGATCCGATGCAATGAATACGTCACTTGCGAGAATGAGACACGCATTGTCACAGAGTGTGTAAATGGCACTTACTACGACAGAGATGCTGGCATGTGCCGTCTGTAAGTATACATAGTGAATCGTCTACAGAACATAAGAACAGAACAATACTTTATTTCCCAGATTGTAGGGGATACAACAATGCGTGGGCAGACATATCTTGTGAGCAGTACGGGTTGATTCACGCTACAAAAATAAAAACTGGAACAGGTCTATATTGCTCGTGACAAATCGGGATAGACCTGTTGGTCATCGTTAAAAAGTAATGCTGTTTTGTAGATGTTGGGATTAGTGCAGTATACTTTTGGTAGATTGCAAGTCTTAGTCTCTGCACCTACGGCTATTTCAAGTGTATACTGAAGACGTTTACTTACGGAGTCCATAGACATGCGCGCAGTCATCAGATGAGCCTGCTGACATGCGCATGCACGTACGCAATCGGTATTTCAAAAAGTCGAATTCCCGAAGTAAATATCCCCAGTTATCACTGTTACTGACCGCGAGTCTAGACGTCTAAATCATCTCTGCAATAGCCGAGAAAGATTTGAAAATTTTGAGTTTCGCGAAATTCAACTTTCATTCTCTAGGAATCGAAAGTATCGATAACTCTTAATTCGATTCTGATACTCTGTTTGAAGCAGACTGTCTTGAGAATCATTTCACAATTCGGATATATTTCCGGTTCACAGGGTCGACTGATACTAAGGCTTGTAAATGTTCAAAATGTTTTTTTCGATAAATGTATGCATTATCCTTATGTTAGTTCAGCACTGCGGTAAGCACAGGAAAGTCACAAAACATTAATCGTGTTCAGTGTGGTTAAAGCAGTATGTTAACTAATGTTTATGCTTACGGTCAAAGGGGCTGTAAGTAGGACATTAGGATTCTGGCTGGCGCGTACGACATATTATGTTATTTTACGTCGGTATAAGATTTCCGTCTCGACTGGTTCTTGTCGCTTGTTGTGCCCATTTCCTTGGTTATTTATTGTAGCCGGGATGGGTATGAGAGTAGGCGTGCGGGGTCTTGAGACAGAAACTATGATACAGTTTAACAAAAACTAAAGGGGTTGTGTTTGCCTTCACCTTTGCCTATCGCTGCGGGTTTATTTTGTTTGTTTGTTTGTTTTTATTAATGTATTGTGACATGACTACATGTATAGGTATTTTCTAACTGGAAAGGGATAAACGGTTCACAAAATGAACTAAGGCACACGACCCCACAATAAAAAATAAACAATATTAATACGAACAGAGATCCTATGACAACAAAATAGCAATGATATAGAAATTAGGGAGTTAACGAGCCTGTAAGAATACCATTGATTTTCTCCGCCAATACTGCTTTATTGTACTGTTTTAGCCCCCCCCCCCTTTTCCCTTTTTCCCTCTTCCCTTGTGTTGATTTTGCGTCCATTGTTAATTGTTTTTATAACGTACTTAGACCTTTATTTTGGCTGCCCATGCGCAATATTTACTTCTTTTCGTCATTTTGATATAAAGCAGTTGTATAAGACTTCAACTGTACTTTGAAAGATAACTTTGTGATCACATTTTAAGCTACGATTTTTCCCTTCGGATAAAAATCTTTTGCTGTAGTTGTTAATTTAGCTATCTCGTTGTTACAGATTAGAGTACCAGTATATCTAGTAGAGTCTGATGACTCCAGATTTAAACCTGGTCCTTCAGTGCTTAAAGAAACCACGTCGTAAATTTAATCAAAGCACAGGGTAATGAAGACTCAAACTACAATTCAGGATCATATTATCGTGGCCGAATGGTTGGGGCGTTGGATTCAAGATCTAAAGGTCGTGGGTTCGATTCCCGGCCACGGTCGTGTTGTAAGTGCCTTGGACAAGCACTTCATTTACAATTTCCTCAGTCCGACCGTCTTAAAATGAGTACATGGCAATAGAAAGTGAAAGATATTGTCAGAATGCTAGCGATTAGCGCCTGTAAAAGACAGCGGTACTGTATACTGCCCAAGGAGTTAAAAGAGTCCTGGAGTGATCTGGCCTGCTGGGATAATAATAATGTAAAGTCGCGGAAACGGGCATTAGCCTGGATACGAGACTTGTAAACCGCATTATTATTATTACCATTATCATTATCATTATTATTATTGTTGTTATTGTTATATCAGCATAATCTCAATTTTCATGCCGTTTAAGTTGTATTTTGTTATTCTGATTTTCATGAAGGTCTGACTTTCTTTCTTTCTTTTTTTTTTCCACCATTTTTCTTTTTAGTCCTGAGGATGGAAATAATGCTTGCCATAAAGACCAGGACGAGTCCAACGCAGAGTGTAACGGAAGAACTGGAACCTTCTCCGATTCTCTTAACTGCTACACCTTCATCTCCTGTGACAACGGTGTGGCTGGCAGGCGTATGTACTGTCCATATCGTAAGTACAGACATCTAAGGGATAGATTACTCTTTTAAAAAAACTGTGATTTACATTCTCATAGTTAAATGCCGTCACACTGCATTGCACTGTGTTAGTAGAGTAGATTCCGCGTAACTGTAATCCGAATAATCGCAACTTCCGCTTAATCGCAACACTGCCCGCACAGCAGTCAATAACTCACCACGTGCTGGGAAGAGGAATGTCTCGTTAATAATTGACTTCAACCACAAATGCTGAACAGATTAACTGACAGTTTCATGACATGAGATATAAATGTTTAAATGACATAACATGAACATCGAAATGACATGAAAAAAAAAAGTTTTTATCGTTTCCACTTTTTTGCCTGACAAATTTAGCCACATATTGCCCTCTAATAACATACTTCTTCAATTTTTTTGCAGCTCTGATCTTCAACAATTTGGGCTATTGTGACTGGACATTCAATGTGGACTGTGCTGGCCAAAGTGTGGTCTGAATATAAGTTCATAAGGAAGAGGATCTGAAAAGGTGCAGACAGAGGCGTAGCTGCGAGGGCTCCACTGGGCACTAAGCTCTTCCCTCTCCTTCCCCCCTCCTTCACCAACCCTCACCCTTCCTAAACTGAGTCCCAGCTGGCACCTGTGATTGATATTATTCTGCATGAGTGCCAGCCTCCTTCCTAGCCACTACGCCCCTCATTTGCCCACAGCCCCCTCCCCTTCTCACAGTCCATCCCCTCCCATCTTTAATAAATTATTTGCCACGCCACTGAGTGAAGATGACAGATTTGCTCAAATTGGTGCTATTGTTATCATCATCAGGGTCTCCTGATATTGTTTGCTACATGTTTTAATTTGTCTCAATAAAATTATTTTGTTATATTTGTGATTCATTATCTTTTTTCTCTATATGTTTGATTGTATTGTTTTCGTGCTAGTTGCCACTTCAATGCAACTGATTTCGTCTTAAGAGTTTTGTTCATGTAGCCCTAACTGTGCATGGGATGATCGCTGCTATATAAGTTCACATTTTACCTTTCACCTATTCTGGTCCTTACTGATAATGACTGTGATACTGGTATACCAGTGGTGAATCCTATTCATTTGGCTGTCTTTGCATTTGCTTATTATTAACAAATTCGCTTATATCATTCAACAAAAAAAATCGTTTAGAGCCAGGGCAGAATAATACTTAATTTCAGTATAGTGATGATGTTGATGGTGATGATGATGACGATGTTGATGATGATAATGATGATGATGGTGATTTTTAACCTGCACGTGATTTCTAGTTCACAACTTTTACATTTTCTTAAACTTTTCATCTACTTTATATGGCTACTTTCACTAAGATTTTATTCATTCATCTTCGTTCTACTGAAGAAGGCTTTTTTCCGAAACGTTTTGACTGTTTTACACTTTAGCGTTTATAAATTTCATTAACATTACCGGACTGAAGTAGTGTTTTAAATCTTGCCTTTCTTACAATAAGGATGATGATGATGATGATAATAATAATTAACTTTTTCTTGTTGTCGAGTGTTTGTCTCCGACAGCAGCGTTACCCACCATTACCACGCCCTCTGCGACAAAGAACAAACAAACAATCACACACACAAACAAATAAACAAGAGCGCATAATTACAACTAACATTCGAATTATAGCATGATAAATCTCAGACAACATGTTACTGTATTCTGTACCAGGTTTGGCATTCGCAAACCCAAGGCAAAACAACAAATCTGCAGTCATCACAAAATTCATTTATCCAAAGACTATAAATACCTCTTGCCACCCTGCTCCACTTCCCCAAAAGAGATCATCTCAAGTTTTGCTGTTTCTCGTCTGCTCTCCTCCTCTCTCCCCCACTACGGGACGGGGCTATCTCCTGGGACAGGACCGCACTTGCATTGATGCAGTTCATTTAGTCATTGGTTTAGCTACAAGATCGGTCCTATTCCGTGATTATCCCCGGGACGGGATGTTGATTCTTCTCTCAACAACAGCTGAACAGCACAACACTATCATTCCAAAGCACTTATTTACAACAGTTCAGCTCACTGATCCCATCTATCGCTTTCCCTTTTTCTATCATCCACATCCTCCCCCACCCTACCTCTCCTCACATCCCATCCCTCTCACATCCCACCCACTAAAAAATACTGAGACGCCTTTAAAAATTATACACGACTTTCTATATTCCTTACGTTAAATGAAAGCATACCCTCGACAATGTTACTTTTTTTTTTCTTTTGCTCATTCTCGCTTTGCATTTGGATAGTGTCTCAGTGTTCACTGTGAACGAAGTTAAGTTGATGTATCTGGTTATATAAAAGGGTACAGTATCTTAAGGACCCTAATTGATGATTGCATTCTCCTGGTTGTCTCCCCTTCACACCATCATGGATTATTTTTTTTTTTTTTAGGATATATACAACAGAAAAAGGGTTCAGACCTGTAATGGGATTGGACCATTTTTTCCTCTTTGGGCTATATTAACATTTTTAGCTGCCCTCTGAACCCAAAGATTCAGCTTTCACCCAGACCTATACCAGATTGAAGCCTATTATGTGGTCCAAACTTACCCAATCCTAGCAAGCCAATTGAAATTTTGAGCTTGGTTGCTATTTGTAAACAGAGCCTACATTTTTCACTGGTCAACGCCAAACCCCTCCTCTTCCGCCTGAGCGCACTCTTGACCTGGCAGTTCCAGCCCAGGGCTAAATAGTGCCTGGCAAAATAAAGTAAAATGGACACAGTTTCCCATGATATCAAAATTTCCCCCCTGGAGCCCTTATTACTGGAAGCAGGGCGTGCCAAAAGAAGGAAATGGGGAGATGAAATATAACCCCTAAGTTAACCAAAAGGGCGTCATTTACAGAATGGTTTTTGTGAAGGGTTAGCTCCTCTTGAGATTCTGAGTGCGTGGTAGTCCACTAAGCCAGAGATCGGGTCACCGGTATGAGTGCAATTTAGTATAAAGTCTACCATAAACTTTGCACACACAAAAAAACAAAAACAAACCCTGCAGTCGGATAGAGGAGATAAGATTACATTTTTGTCTCCGTTAAAAGTACAAATACAAATACTCCGTATGATGTATTCTGGCGCTCTAGTATACTTGCTCCATTTTTTAAAATTGTTTATTATTTATCTGTTCTAAACTTGGTTTTCGTGAAATCTCATCATTCATACATAGCGGAACTTTCACATGAAGAACTATGGCATTCCATTGGTAGATTTTACGACTCATACTATAATATATAATGGCGAGAGATTATTGCACATACTATGCCAGGTCCTGCTTATTTTTATATCCCACCATGCGGCCCTCTTGTCACTGCCTCGTTGCCCGCTCATTGATTGATTGACTGACTAGCTGACTGATTGACTGACTGACTGACTGACTGATTGACTGACATTAGACTGGCTGACCTGCCTGCTCACTCACTCACTCACTCACTCACTCACTCACTCACACTCACTCACTCACTCACTCACTCACTCACTCACTCACTCACTCACTCACTCACTTCTACCAATCCATCCCTTACATTTCTCTATTGCGGTTATTTGCCGTATAACGTGTGTCTCTGTCCATGAACGTCATAATAAAACCTTCAAAAGTCACCATTCCGATAAAGAAATATTGGAAAGGGGCGGTGTCCCAGAAAATAACTCCTCTCCTTTACCACAAGGAAAGCAATCTTTTCGTCTCAAGCTAAAAGAAAAAAAAAAGGTTGAAAGAAACGAACTTTGAAAATATTCCTGTCCCTTTTCTACAGCCTCTCCTTCCCTCCCCCTAAAAAAA